>PVJI01004892.1:0-103269 GCA_004026765.1 Micronycteris hirsuta
GAGGTGGTGCCCCTAACCATCACATTGTTCAAGGGTCATCTATAGCTCTATAACTAGTGCAGCCAAACCAGTACTTGTTGTAACTGGGAGTTTTTGCTGGTAATATGTTTCTTTTGCTGGTATTAAGAAACATTTTATATTTACTTTGCTTTTTAGTTACCGTTCTTATTTTGTTACACTTTCATACTTTGCTCTGGATACTTTACAACCAGGGGTGTCCATTCTACCTTCTGTGGGTGGTGTGCAGCCCAGGATGGCTAAGAATGCAGCCCAACACAAAATCTTAAATTTACTTAAAACCTCTATTTTGCTCATCAGTTTTCATTAGTGTTTGTGTATTTAATGTGTGGTCCAAGACAACTCTTTTTCTTCCAGTGTGGCCCAGAGACGCCATAAGATTGGATATCCCTGATAGTTATTTTCTATGACATTTTCTAAGGACTTATTTTTTGGTGTTTCACAATGATTTTCAGTATGTACAATATGTTGTCTTTACGAAGGTCAGAATTTCCACTTGTGTTCCTGAAATCTGCTGAAGTTGACCCTGCTTAGGGGTCTGACGGCACTGCGGTGGTTGGAGGTGGGTCTGGGGGAGAATGGCCTCCCTTAATGAGTGTCATTGCAGGAGCTTTAAACAAGGGGAAACTGACTTTTTCAGGGACAGGAAGAGAAACCAAGGGAAACTCAGTGGAATTTAGACTTTAAATGTCCCCATTCCAATTCTCAGTGTCCTGCAATTTCTGAATCAATGATCTAAGGAATAAAGCCATGACATCTATTGGAGTTGTGATTTCACTACTCAGAATTTCACACCTTAGCTCACTTTTCAATTATATTGATTCTAAGCCTCAATGAGATAGAAGAGACAATACAAGAGAAAAACCTCTGATTCCCTAATGATACCTTCAGCTGAGAATTTAAAGCAGTGAGATTACAGTTTTCTTTAGGTGATCTCTCCAGTCTAGTCAGAAAAAGCCTTTCTTGTTACAGATTTTATAATTCTCCGTTCTCCTGTAATGTTCCATGGAGACACTATTTTTTTTTCCCCAAAGCCTATTCTTTAATTTAGGCAACTATAAACAATAATTTAATAATCTGTATTGGCCTTGAAAACCAAAGAGTGCCAGGATTTTATTACCCCTTATCAATGCTACTGCCTCATTTAAATCTAATCAAAACAAATAAACCATTGTAGATTTCCATTTTCGAAGGTCTGCTTCCTGGAATATACCACTTCTGGGTATGTAACACAGTAGACCAACCAAAAAACATTCTAGGTATATCAAGCAGAAAGGTGTCAAGGAACACATATAAAGGACACATGGACAAAGCCAAAGGGAGGTAGGATCGAGTGTGGGAGGTGGGGATGGCTGGGGTCGGAGGAAGTGGTGAGGGGAAAACGGAGACAACTGAACTTGAACAACAATAAAAATAAGGAAAAAAAAATTAAAAACTTGAGAGGACTAGAGAAGTCAAAGTCAAGAAAACCACTGCTACACTTGAGAAAATCAAGGAATTTAAGTATCATAGGGAACTGATGTCCATGTCCTCGGTTTTCTGCAGGACAGCTGGAAGCCATTGGTTGGTAGTAGATTACCTTGGTCTCTGCTGAAGCCCACATGCCTGCTCATTGTTACTCGAGCAATGACGACTCCTTCTTTTGTCATGCTTTCCATAGTTCTATGTGTGCTTTTCATGCAGAACTTAAATGTGAACCTAACTATCAAAGGATTCCAGTAAATGAAATTTCCAGCCTAGTTAATGTGCAAGAGTGTAGAATACAGCAGAAATGGTGATGGACTGGTAACAGGCAATCTGATACACTAATCTATCAATTTTCTTTGTTCTGTTGATTAAATTGTATTATTTTTGTAGGTTGTCATATTAACATGTTTGGAATATATTAATACCTTTATTTGTCTCTTCCTTGATATTTTTAGTAAGACCATGCAGTAAGTACTTCCATAGCTAGAGCAGATATTTTCAACTGATTTCAGTAGTTTTGAAAAAATTTATGATGGGAAAAAAATCAGAAAATCAAACAATCAATGACCATAATTCACTTATTTTCTAAGTGCACTTCAGTTGCCTGTGGTCTCTAATCTCAGTTTACTCTAAATGAACGAATTGATTTAGTGGTGTCACGATGAATAAGCAGCAGTAATATGTCTACAATTTTTAAATTTCTAAAGCTATTACTCTTCTAAAATAAGGAACCAAAGAAGAAAAAATAGGGGAACTTACCATTGTGAATAACTATTCTGTGGTTTTTTTATGATTAAGAATTTCAAAAACTTGGTTTGTATAATTGCAACTGTTGGCTCCTCATTCTACTTTCCTTACCTCCAGGTGGTCAGATCCTCACAGGATATGGCAAATGCAGGGAGAAAAATCTAAACAGCAATTTACCTAAGTTGCTTTTAATTTAAAACCAGTTATACATAGGACATCTGGAAAGTAAGTTTATATGTTTTTTCTAGTCCAGGATTTTCTCCTAGCAATCATTACAGTGAGTAAAAATGACTAAGAAAACAAATGCATGATACACTACCTGTAGGGACTTAGAGTCAGTGTGTAATGCAATAGGCAGCTCAGCAATAACCTTTAACTCCCACTTGTATACAGACTCAAGTTACCCTTTGTATACATTATGTAATTCTTATGTTTATCACTTTCTATTTGTCTGTGGCATAAATATCTCCAAATCCCTTCCCAGGTCATCCTGTAAAAAAATAAAAATAAAAAAACGAAACCCAGCAAGATCACTTGGGAGGGGAGAGGGCTCCACATCTGTTTAATTATACACCATTTGAATGCGATTTCCTTATTCTAATGTCTCAAGTGTAAGCAGATTCCTTCCTGACAGGACACTGGGGTGGAGTACATGCAGTGAAAGCTCATTTCTATTCTCTTTTCCACTTGGGTGATCTTGAATGCCCAATGTTATTATTGACTATTGACTTTCATTTCCTATATGGTTCCCAGAATAGAAATATACTGCAATTTTGCCCTTCTTATATTTTTTCTGTCTTTAGAAGTTCTTGGTTATTTTACACATCCCTCTGAAATCTCCCTTGCTCACATGAATAAATGCTTCCTCTAAATTCTTCCTTCAATAAAAACTGTTCATTCCAAAGCATCTTTCAGCAATTCTTACACCTTTCAGATCTGAGGGCTTTTATTTTTTAAGTGCATATACATTAAAAAAATTTCACCCATGCTTAACAATGCTTATGCATATGATCCATAACCAGGATCTACTTCTTTTATATAATTTAAGTTCCTATAGCTCAAATCCCAAATCTACATAAGTATTATAGGCTTATTTTTAAAGCAACTCATGTAGTGACTCTTTTAGATAGAATTTTGTACATTACTTTGACCTTTCTATTTCATTTTTACTTGTTTTAATCTTCCTAGTTACATATTTTCTCTGATTTTCTGGAAATAAAAGAATAAAACTACATGAAATCCCCAGAACATATTAATGGGCTCAGTAGCTATTAAAATAATTAGTACATAGTACTATTGCTTTTTCTTTTCAAATAAAACAATATTGCCATAATGATCTGAGCCCTGCAGTACCATTATTCATGTGGTTCTGACTCAACACCAGGGAACTGAAATTAGGAAGAAAGAGCATTGTTAAGCTTGATAGAAACTCAAGTCCTGAAATCCATGTCACAAAATGAGTCACCTTCCTGCTCAACCAAAGGGGGTAATTCAATATCATCTAAAATATGGTTGAATAAAGAAAGAGTTCTCTTGATTAGTATTTAACTGCTCTTTTCCATAAGGTAACCTACAACAAGATGTTTGGCTCCAATTATCAGAGTGGAAATTGCTTATGCAAATCAATGTAAGGCAATGAGGTGTGGATAAAAAGCAAAGGGAAATATCATTATTATTGGTTTGTGCTCATAAAATTCTGGTAGCCTGAAGGTAATGACAGACACAAAGCCGTAGGGGTTATTAGTAGCAACAACATATTCAATAACTTGTGTTCCAATGAGAAGTTATATGTTAACATATGTACACAGGATTTTTATTTGATAACTACTGGCTTACATTCGTGAGAGAGCGTTTGCTCCCTTGCATGGAGGTTTCTAGATAAATGAAAAGTCAGAAAATAATAGAGGAACAGAGACAGTGTGTCAAAGTTAATTTCCTTTCTGAAGAGATAGTATTGTTTTCATCCAGATGGTAGCTGAATCATGCTTAATCTAAAATGAATGACTGTAGGCAGTTTTTGCTCAAATTTCCCCATGTTTCACTTAAATCACTGTGCTGTTTTAGATGTGCTATAGGTAGAGAAGGTTAATACTTCATAATAATTTGTTGTAATCACTCGATACCATATGAGAATTATATTTGACATAATTAACATTTACTTCATTTAAAACCTAACTACACAGCTAAAATTAATGAGCGTATTATAGAGGGAAAATATTAATTTTAAGACAAGAGTTTATGGATTTGAGAATTAAGAATGTTATCTCTAATAAAAAACAAGTACTTAGAAATATTAAACAAGAAACTATTCACATTTCTGAATCAGAGAAATTACTTTTATTCATCAGTTTTGATTGATTTGTATATATACATCCACAGATTGAATCCTTATCATTTTGCCTTTAGGTGTTAACTGACCACTCAGATTACATAGCATTAACTAAAAAGTCTTTATTCTTTTTTTAAAAAAGGATTTTATTTATTTATTTTTAGAGAGGAGAAGGGAGGGAGAAAGAGAGGGAGAGAAACATCAATGTGTGGTTGCCTCCTGCATTCCCTCTAATGGGGACCGGCCCTGCAACCCAGGCATGTGCCCCAGACTGGGATTGGAATAGCTGACCCTTTGATTCAGAAGCTGGCACTCAATCCACTGAGCTACACCAGCCAGGGCTAACAAGTCTTTATTCTTAAAAATACACATGTCTATTTGGTCACTCTGCAGGCACTTACCCATCTCATGAGAGACTTCATAAATTTGTACTTGCTGGTTTTCTGTTACCTGTAGGTTAAGGGCTCATGATATATGACAGATTTTAGCTGGTAGACTTAGAACTATAAAATGATGTTTTTGATAACTTTATTTAAAATGTATCTGTGAAATCATTAAACACATTAGCTTATGTGTGGATTGGTGGATTAGGTGTATGTTGGTGTGTGTGTAAATGCACACTGATCTTTCAGCACACATACATGTGGGTACACCCGTCAGCAAACTGTCTCTCATTGTTTGCAGACACTCCCATTTGGTTAGATTGCTAGTTCAGAAGTACAATAAACTTGCTTTATAGGCATTTTTTCTAACTTGTTTAGCTCCCGCATCAGCATTTTTCTTTTTTAATTTATTTTTTCACCTTTTTTGTGTTCTTTTTTTGGGAATATTCATGTAACAGCATAGAACTACATACTTGGCAATAATACAAGTTTTGACACACACAAACTTTCTAGGTTGAGAGGATTTTTCCCCCTGGTTACTCATGTTTTCATAGTTGCTTGATAATTCTATTACGTAGTTTAACCTAAGTAAGGTGGATCAGTTGGTTGGAGCATCATCCCATAGACTGAGGGGTATCAGGTTGGATTCCCAGGCAGGGCACACACCCAGATTGCATGTTTGATCCCAGGTCAGGGAGCATAAAAAGGCCACTAAATGAGTTTCTTTCTCACATAGATGTTTCTCTCTCTCTCTCTCCCTTTTTCTTTCTCTAAAAACAATGAAAAAATGTTCTTGGGTGAGGAAAAAAAATGGCATAGATGTACCTTAATGTGATTAACTTTTTCCTTGTTCGTGAACACCTAGAATGTCTTCCAACTTTTGTTAAAAAACATTATAATGATCTTTACATTACAGACTTTCTCATTATATTTTGATTGTCTCTTCATATACATTTCTGGAAGCATATTATCAGTTTTTCTTCTAAAATGTTAAGCCAATATTAAATGGTAGAAATAAAACTTTTTATAGTATACTAAGCAAACAACATTGAGACTAACAAATTTTAAAAATAAATTTACTAATTTACTAAATAAAAATTACCCTGCTATTTCAGTGTGTATATTTTCATTAAATGAGGTTGACATATTTTCATATATTACCTTGCATTTTACTTATACTTTTATGAGATATTTATTCATGTTTTACTCATTTAAAATTGAAGTTTTAAGGATGCAAATAACTGTAATTGAACAACAATAAAGTAATAAAAAAATTGAAGTTTTACTCATTTTCATAACTTGGTATAAATGGTTATAAAACAGAAATAATGTTCCATGACATATTTAGTACAAATTCTTTTTTCCTGTGATAGCTAAATGTTAAAATTATTAAGAAAAACCACATTATAAATTAGTTGTTTAACACAAATGTTATAAAACTCTATCTTAAGTTGTATATTTGGAACTTGTCTTGCAAAAGGTTCAAGTGCGTTCAAAACTACATTTTGGTCTACTTCTGTGTTTCTGTCTATGGAAGAGAGCACTCCATATTTTTTAGTCACAAAAAAGTGCCGATATCTATTTGTTTATACTGTGTCTCATTTCTTTTTTACAGCCAGTATCCTGTATTTACCTTTATTCTTTTGCTCAAGTTTTTTCCATGTGATTATTTTACAGATGGTTTTCTTAAAAATAATAACTCATTTTAGTGTTGAAATCTTTTTCAGTGCTTTGTGCTGATAAACCAAAACTGTGATTTTTCTTCTTACCCTAACTCTGCTTAATTTTCTGTCTGCAGTCCACATTGCTCACCCATCAGACCCATTCAATTGCTCATGTATTCCAGACATACCTACTGCACACTCCATGCCCAACACCATGATAGAAGTACCAAGTATTCAGGGCATTCTGCACACAGCAAATACGATCTCATGAGTCATATCATAGAACAAGTTTGACATTGAATAGGAAAAAGCAACTACATACATATTCACTAAATATGATAAATGCTAAAAAGAAAAAAGATAGAGTGCTCTGAGAGAACATTTAGATGGGTGGGCAGGGTGACTGTAGTTGGGTGTTTAGGTGATCCCTCTTGAGAAGTGTGTATAGTGAGATCTGAAGCATGAAAAGGAGCTGGGTGAGGAGTGAAGCACTGAAGGAAGATAGAAAGACTTGTACAAAGGGCTAAAGCAAAGAATGGGGCATTTTCAGGTGAAATAAAGAAACTGGTGTAGATGAAGAGAGTTAGGGAAGACAAGGGAAGGGGTAGGAGAGGAGACAGGGCCTAATCAAGGAGTACTGAAGAAGGCTGTGTTAAGAGGCTGGGTTTTATTCTGAGTGCAGTGAGATGTTATCAAAGTTTTAAACTGGGATAAGACATGGTTCTATTTATATATGAAACAGTATCCTGGTTACTTGTAATAATACATTGGGATTGGGGCACATAGCATACCTGTAGTGGAATCAGGTAGTAAAATTTGGAAGATACTTTAATATTCAGATGAGAGACGATGGAGGCTTAGTAGCTATACAGAGGCATGGGTGGATTCAAAATGTTTTTGAAGGTAGAATTAAGTGGAGTGAAGGGTAGATTTGATGAAGAGTGTGGTGTGAGAGGGGAGGAAGAAAATGTACTCAAGAATGATTGAGGTTTCTGGGTTGAGGGCCTGACCAAGTTCCAAAAAACTGTAACAGATGGAGATTGAGGGAATAGGAGGGACCAGAGAAAGAAACTGAGTTGGAACAGCTGGAGTGGCAGACGGAATACCAAGGGTGTGGTATCATTCATGTCAAGAAAAAAGCTTACTTAAAGAATAAGAAAATGATTGATGAGGTTAGATGCAACTGAGAAACAGAGCACAATAAAGACTTGAAAGTGTTCTGTTGGCAGCTTGAAAATTTATTGATTTCAGTGGAAGAATGAGTGGGAAGTGTCTAAGTGGATGAGTGGGTGTAGAATAAAATTTAAAGAAATTAGCCAAGGAAGAGGATCAGGAAAACAGGGGAGGTAGTTAGGGGGGGATCAGGGCTAAGGAAGGCTTCTGTTTTGTTTTGTCTTTAATGATAGGGCACAGTTGCACTAGTTTGAGGCTGGTGGAGAAGGAACCAAGAGAGGAAGGGTTTGACAACTGGAGAGGAAGTAAGACGTGACTTGGTCATTGGTCCTTGAGAAGGTACAAGGACTAGTTTTTGATAGGAGATATACTTCCAGTTAATTTGGAGATTTATAAATGGGGAAATGAGGAAATTACTTTCTGATGAGTTCTATTTTTTTCAGTATTTTTTGAGGCAAGATCAGTAGCTGAAAGTGAGGAAATACTAGGTGGTAGAGAGGTTTGAGGATTGAGGGTTAGGATGCATAGGGAGGCATGGCAATATTGAGTGCCCGATTGAGTTTGCTGATTATAAAATTATAATAAAACTAAACTACTCAATCGCATTATTTTCTCCTGTAATGCTCAGCAGCATGAGTGCAGGTTTGAAGAAGGCAAATACTTGGATTCATCCAGGATCAGGATTTTTGCCAGCTACTGTAATCAAAGGACAGAGCTGCAAAGAAGAGACTGTTTGCTAGGAATTGATTAAGATGAACTATAAAATATAAACTGAATAATCAGGGAAACAAAGATAGAAAGGAGCTGAAAAACAAATACCTGCCATTAATAGTAAATAATATCCTAGCAAGTATATATGATTTTTAACACTGAATAAAACAAATCCCGTATGTTCCTAAGCATATGGGAAATTTAACCTGCCAGTGTTGATTTC
Organism: Micronycteris hirsuta; assembly: GCA_004026765.1. NCBI lineage: Eukaryota > Metazoa > Chordata > Mammalia > Chiroptera > Phyllostomidae > Micronycteris > Micronycteris hirsuta. The sequence goes on from PVJI01004892.1 coordinate 8,716, forward strand.
TCCTTATGTCATGTCCTTTGAATGAGAATCTTCCAGGGAACCTTTTCAGTCCAGAGCATACGGTAAAGAGTCCTCTGTTCTCACCCACACTGATGGGCAGTCGCATTGGTTTCACGGAGCGGGTGATGAGTGAGTGGGAAAGAAGTGAGATAGTGCATATTGCTTGACCATTTCGTATTTATATTGTGTGAGTCACCCGAAGATTAGTGTCTCTGCTGCACTATTACTAAATCAGGTGTGGCTAATTTGTGCTGCGGAGTCTAATTAGTGTCCCCATTCCAAGGGCAGTAGTGCCCCCTCCCACCAGCTCTCCCTGAAAAGCAGGCTGCTACACCCTGCCACTTGCAGAGCCCTCCACGTCTTTCCCATTTCCAGACTTGGGTGGGGTAAGGTTTCTAGGATTTCCTCAAGTCTAAAGATCGTTTGGTCTTAATTAATTTCTTGCATTTTCACTTTTTAAAAAAAGTGTAGTTCTTTTTCCACCAAGCACTTTCCTCCAGCTTAGTCCATAAACTATCCCTTCCTTGGGTCCAGAAAATTTTGGCTTCTCTTGGAGGTAAGATTGAAGATGAAGGTGTTGACTCTAGACTTTTTTTCCCTTGAGCTTGGTCTTAAAATAATTAGTTTTTTTGGACTAGTTCTTCATGTGGCAGATATTTTTCTAACTGCTTCATTTGTGTTATGTCATTTTCTGTTCACATTCTTCTCAAGTGCACTATTACCTACTTTTTCCAGTTGAAGAAATTAAGGTTTAGGGAAAATAGATCCCTTGCCTAAGATCACATGGCTGGTAAGGTTCAGCCTGAATTGTTTAGTTTTCTGACTCAACACACCACTTCTTTCTCAAGTGAGTTGCATTTTCTTCTCCACTACCCATTAACACTGGGGGCTGAGGAGAAAAGGGGTGGACATGGGGAACTCCATGTACATGACCTACGGTCAGAAGGCATCGTGATTTACAAAAGGCAGTGTATTTTTACCAGCCAGGATATAATTTATCTATTTTGTGAGCTTGTCGTGGTCAAAGCCCTTTTACGAGAGCATTTGGAAAAAGCAATTCACAAACTTCAGTTTCACCAATAGATTTATTTTATGTCTCAGGAATATTTCAAGCTGGCAGCAAAAGTGAGAGGTGGGGATATTTTAGTGCCCCAGGACAGCCCTATAGACTTACATTCACACTATTTCACTGACAAGAGTAGGACCCTGTCAGGTTGTTCCAGAATGGAGTACAAATTCAACAGCGGCAATATCACACCTTGGGTGATGTTCCTGTGTGCCGCAGCATTGATGGCAAGATCTGTGATTACTAAATAAGAGATATGTGAAAAAAGATAAACTGATGTAAGAATATGCCATAGCCTATAACTTAAGACAAACAAAAAATCTTTCACATGCTTGCAGATTGTTTTGACTTAAAAATATTATCTAGTGTATGTCGCAACCCCTTAAGAAAATCTACTGATTTTACAAAATTTACACTGAGCAGATGGAGTAATGGATTTTTAAAACATGTAGAGTACCTTTTTGTTCCTAGAGAAATATCTGTATACTCCTATATCTAAGTAAGCTATTTTTAAAAGTAAATTTAGATTAAAGATTTAAAAAATGAAAATCAAAAGGGCATGCAAACAATGATATATATAACTGAATTTTCAACTACTTTTGTTCCATGTATTCCAATAACTTTCTTTTCTAAATTCCACCTCATTTTTCATTGTGTCTGTAGTGCAGAAACTGCTAAACCTCAAAAAATTTGTCAATGGTTGCCATTTTACTGAGTGTCCTCCTTAGAAATTTGTTATAATTTAATAATGTGTTAAATAGTTATTTATATATTTTTATCCTTGGTTCTTAACTAATAGAATGAAAATATAAAGATTATTTTATTTTGCATAATGCTTTTTTCAATGTTTTGTTACACATTTTTACTTAATCACATAATCTCCGAAAAGTCTTCAAGTATTAAGCAAAATAATATCTTGATCTGCAGTTTAGCTTTCTTGCGTTTTAGTTGTTTATCTGTCATTGCTTTAGTCTCCTCCCTTCTGCTTCTCAAGGTCAGGGAAAATGGAAACGCCCCCTGATGTGCATGGACCAAGCTACAGACGGGTTCTACCCAGTCCTCGTGTGACATTGCTGTGATCTGGCCGCTTTTAGCCTGCTCTTGTTGTCCACGAATCCTTTTAAGGTCACCTTACTGTAACAATGTACACACACATATTTACTTTTGGAGCTTTTGTTTCTCAGTTTAAAACTCCTACTCCAGCAGCTTTCTTTAAGACAAAATTTAGCATGGTTTCTTTTGTTGTTGATGTTACTCATGTACACTCCTGTCCATGGAAATTTCCTACCGTTTTCTCCACCCTTCTTGTCTGCTTCTTTTTTTTTTTTTTTAATTTGAGTATCTACCTCCCCCCCAGTTCCTATTGTTAATAACACATTAAAAGACTATTAGATTTACTAAACAGAACTGGGTGTTCTTTGTTTTTCATTTTGCATACGTTATGAGAAATAATTTCTATTTTTCTTCCTGAGGTTAATAAAATGTAAAATGTCTATTTATTTTGTGTGTATCTCCCATTAGTGTTGTGTAAGTTGGGTTCGGGGTTGCAAGCAACAGAAATAAACTCTGGCCAAATTAAGCGAAAGGGAATTTATTGGCGAGATGGAGGTTGGCCCTTGAGTCGTTGGGAAGGCTGAAGGATCAGGCTTAGAAAACAGACAGCGGGAACGGAGGAAGACTCAGAACAGGAGAAACCTGGCCAAGCTCGTGCGCAAGACTGGCTGGTTCTGTCGGTGCTATCAGTGGGGCTGGCTGCCTCTGTGACCTAAGTGTCAACATCACAGGGAATAATCTTTCAACTATTCTTGTTTCTTGGATCCTGTAGGACTCAGAGTTCTGGGATGAAGTATGGATTTCTGTGAGACCAGGGGACATGTCCGTGCTTTAGCTAGGGAGATTAGAGAGGGAGTATTTAGAATTTTGATTTCTTCCATTTCAAGTGGGAGGCAGAACCTTCACTTTCCTCCACGATTCCATGGTGACTTATTGCTCCCGTAGAAAAGTGTTGTTTAAATGCTGGGAAGCCAAAAGAGTGAAATATGCCCACTACAAATTTTCTGAGGTACTTTTATTCTTAACAGAAAGAAACAATATTTCACACCTTTGCTCAGACCTTCTTGTCATATAGTCAGAAAAATCAATGCCTGAATATACCTGGCATTTCCCAGACTAGTCTTTCAAGTAGAAGGGACCCTGCCTCCCAGTACCACTGAGGCCCGGACTTGCATGTCCTGTCTCCTTGGAGACAAGTGTTGGGGGTCTACCCAGAAGGTCATCTCCTCTTCTTTCTTGTTAACCGAATTCTGATTTTGTTCAGGTTCTCACCCTTTTCTGTACAACCACATACTTCTCAGGGCGGGGTCCTGCCTTGTGTTGGCTCTGAACACAGTTCTCCCTAACACTTCTTGAACGGATTTTGGCTGGAGCACATGATGACAAATGGGAATTTGTCAAATGGGAATTTGTCAAATTCTGACAAATGGGAAATATGGGGAGTTTGATGTAGCATCTGAAGGGAAGTTTTCTTGAAACTTAAAAGGAAGATATTCTCAGGAAGAAATTCTGTTTTTTTCCCTTTGTGCCACGTTGTGGCCGAATGTGATGCTCAGGATCTTGGCAGCCATCTAGCCTTAACTTGTGTGTGAGAATATAGTTTTGCTTAATATGCTTTTCCTTTTAATCAGTTTGCATCATGGGTTATGTCCCTTAAGAATATCTTAGCGGTTATCTTTTCTTTATTCCTTTCAACAATTCTGTTACTAATTAAAAACTTTGTGTAAAAATCTGCAATTCCTTTAATGGTTAATATTAAAACGTTCTTCTACTTCATATCATAATGTTGAATTTCCTGCTGATTGACCTTCATAGACATAATATAAACAAATTTCCATTTTAGATTTGTAACTCTAGCTACTTTCATATTCATTGTAGGTTTGAAAGGAATTTGAAATCTTATTTAATCTTATACCAAATGTTTGACTTCATCTTGTCAAGTGGTTATTCTACCAAGACTTCTGAAGTTTCAGTCACAAACCTTCCTCCACAAATCACATCCCAATATTTGCCATTATTCTCAGTCACTTTTTCCCACCACTGTTTCCCCAGCACCCGGAAAGCGACCTGGCACAGGAAAGTGCACCATACACTTTGCGGAGTGAATGGATAAATAAATGATTGACTATCAAAAACACCACATTCACTATTCTTTAACTTTCTTTGTAATCCTACGCAGACAAAGCAAAATTACCTTAATTTAAAATGTGACCTTTTTCTGTGTATGTGCAAGAGGAAGGCTAAAATGAGTAATGGAAACATTTGGGGCTTGTTTTTGGGGGGGGGAGGAATAAGAGTGGACATAGGTTGAATTCCAGTGATGCCCGAACACTGGGGCTGCAGGGAGTCTGAGAAAGCATGCTGTTGCCCTGAATACTAGCCTGGGTCATTGCTCTTTCAGCCTGCTTACGATGTAAATTTGTACTTAATTCTTAATTGGGGATGGAACAAAGAGGTCAAGTTGGTGATCCATATTGGGCCAATCCACTCATGTCGTGAACAGTTGGATTTTCATGATCTGTCTATGAAGAACTTTGTGTAGTTATATACCAGAACTTTCCAAGTCCATGTAGTATTCCTTTGTTCCCTATTTTGGATTATTCTAGCAGCACTGTTCATAAACCAAAATCAATAATAAATAGTTCAAATGTTAATACTTTTTATTATAGAATCACTAAAATAAAATTCAAATTTATTTTTCCTAATTTCAGTGTTCCTAAATTTATTGATTTAAGTGCTTCAGAATCATAAAAGATAATTCTGACAAATCTGAAATGATTTATTTAAATCCAGGTCCCTGGGTACTAATTGAAAATGCCTCATATGGCATGTTCAGAGTCAAAATTGAGATTCAGATTGATTATTCTGGGTTGTATTTCTTCAACGAAGTTATTCATAACACCTGATGATGACAACATGTTTGTGGTTGCTAAGCGAACGTCGGGCATTGTAGCTCTAGCAGTCTGATTAAGTGGGAGTTGCCATTTGCTAGGCTGCGAGTTGCCGACAAAGCTGAATCTGTCACAGGTGCTATAATTTGTATTTCAGAAAATTTGCTTTCCCAACTTTAATTATCTCCAAAGTATTCTACTCTAAATAAAGTACTGAAAGTAGTCAGCGATTTTTTTTTTTAGTTTTAGTACTGTGATGTAAATTAGCGTTTTGTCTACTACCTACACGTTGTAGAGATGATAGAATTTGAAATGAAGAAAGTGACTCTCAGTTTTATAAAATAAAACATGATTTTCTATTTTGGATTCAGAAAAACATAACGCCAAATAGCCAGGACTAAATAGCACATCCACAGTGACACAGCCATGCCTCACAGAAAAGAGCAAACATGAATCAGACAGTGTGTAGGTTTAACTACACATCATTGAAAATGGGAAATGGGAAGTCCTAAGCCCCAAAATACGAAATAAACTTAGGATTGACTTTTTATGATTAAATATTAGTATGTGTTTCAAACTCATGGAAATAAGTATGTATCACTTTGTATTAGGCAGCTTGTTCTTTGCAGAAAGACTAGGAAACTTGACAGGTTGTAGAGATAATCATCACCCTTTCGGCAAAGCGATTCCTCTTCACAACTGCATATATATCAGTTGGGTTCTTTTTTTGTAATCCTATAACAAAAAAAATAATTTCAACCTGTCAACATAAAAGCCTATGGGAAAGTTTCACCTACCACATTTCACTGCAGAGCTAGTTTCTTCAAAATTGCCCAAAGTTGACTTGTTAAATCAGAGGAAGATCTTTGACCCTGGAAATCCTTCAGGAGTGATTAGGGCTATGAAAATGATTTGAAGAGATTAATTTTTAAGAGATTTTTTTTGATGACTTAAGAAATACACTGTAGTTAAATATTTTTTGAATATTTCAAAATGAGATTCTTCATTTTTCTGCATGTCTTTCTTTTTGTTAATGCAATTCCAACACATGGAAATGGTTAATTGCACTGAGAAATGAAAGTGTCTAGCAGAAATTGCTTAGCCTTTGAATTGTAATTACAATTTTGCATTCTTTGTAGGATTATTTAACCATTCATAAGTATGGCAATGCAGCCAGAAATGATCTCTGGAATACTCTTTCTGAGGTAACGTATAGGAAGCTTGGATACCAAAACCTCTTCTTGAATATTTGAATTGAGTTTATAAAGCAATCATAAATTTTATTGATAATAACAGTTTGTTTTTTTATACTTCTCTTTTTATCATATTGCTTTCTTGTTTTATTTTTGATAAATTACGTATATATTATAAAGATAATAGTGTTCAAAATTATTTAAACTATAAATAGTAGTAAAAGATATCTTGCTTACTTTCAAACATGATAATACTTCTAAAGCATAATTTTAATATGGTATCAGATATTCATGTTAAAGACAAATATTTACATTTTAAAGAAATTGTTTTGATATGTGAATAACAAGATTTAAATTTGATACTAGACATACTGCAGATACTTAATGATGCTGCAAGGACTTGCTTTAACAATAAAATGTCTTATCTTCCATTAAGTAAAAAACTTATATGAGATATGATATATATGAAATGTGATATATATATGTATATATATATGAACATAAGGAAAGAAGATTAATTTTTCTAACAGTATATTAACTTCACTGATTTTCAATGTTTTTATATTTAGATGAACCAGAAAGGTAAAAATGAAAATGGTTGGATATTAATTATGTTTATAATTCATGTTTATAAAACTACTGTATATAATTTTGGTTATAAAGGCTTTAAAAAGAAATGGAAAATATGTAAATATACAAGAAGTAATGGATCAGTGGACACTCCAGATGGGTTATCCTGTTATTACCATCTTGGGAAACACAACAGCAGAAAATTGGATAATAATTACCCAACAGCATTTTATTTATGACATCAGCACCAAAACTAAAGGACTCGCACTTCAGAATAACAGGTACAACACTTTGTTACATGAAAAAAATTCTTTTATTCTTATAATTCACTTTGCATTTTTATATTTTAAAAAGCATTATAACACTATTCTGAAATGTTATAAGCAAAATGTAGTTTTGATTTCTTTATTTACATTGCAGTATTTATATTTTGATTTCTCTTTTACTCCCCTTCCCAGATGTTTTTAACCATCTAGATTATAGCACACCAAAGTTACTTTGTTTAGGAAAACAGAATTTAAGTTATCCTGATGATTTAGGAAAATAACATGTGATTGTTTTTGCCTGTAAATGTTGAATTCGAGAAAGATGCATTGATGTGACTAAATGGAATTAAGCAAACTGTGATTAATGAAATAGATGGCAATAGAAATGAACAATCCAGAAAGGCCAGTTAAAAAAAGAGAGAGGAAAAAAACACTAGACTAGTGTCTGAGCCAAAGAAACTCAAACTAGATTCATTTCTAAATGGTCGAAGTATCAATACCACTTAGTGTCAAAGTATGTTTTCTTCCCTCATTTTTAGTGCTTGAAACCATTTTTTAAACATACATAGCATTTTGATTTTTAATACTTGAACTTTCTTTTGCCACTCTCATTTAATTTAGATAATTCAACATCAAGTATTTCTTTTTTCGTCATGTTTCTCTTAGCATTTTGTATCTTATTAAAGGCTGAGCCAAGGAAAGATAGTAGATCTTTATCACTCAATTTCACTTTTTATTAGGTGCCCTGATAAGAGGTTGGAGGAACAAAGAGGGATGGAGGTAAAAATTAATAAATAAAACAAGGTGTCCGGATTAGGTCGGTCATGCTGTCTTCTATTACCTTGGAATATTAAGAGTCTGACTTTATCACTCACCAGCATCTAGGAGGTGTAAAGCATGATTAAGTGTTCTTTGTGATCACTGAGAAGAAGAGAAATTGTTCCCAAGTAGCCAACTCCAAGACGGGCTACAGTGGAAGTGACGGAGAAATTTATTAATACTTCTGGTGACTAAATTTGGAATCCTGTTTAGAAAAGCATTGTTTTAAATCCCCTGCCTAATACATATATTGGTCTTCCAAAAACTGCCCTTGCAATCCAACTGTTCAGACCCATAGAACATGTACCACCCTTCCACATTGTCAGGACCTGTCATTCTTCACCCGGCTTGGATTCCTCATAGCTACCAAATGCTTGTTCTGATCATCTACTGCCTGGCTCCCGGCTAAAACCTGTTTAGGCGTAACCTCTGGGCTTGCCAGAAGTACATAAAAACTACTTGACTGTGGCAAAGTTAGAGAGTTTCAGCTATGCCTTTGGAAATGATCAGTCTGACACCAGCATCACTGAGGTAGAAAAACATAAAGGACATGCAGATGACAACAAATTTTGAACAGAAATACCCTGTCAACCTATAACATGCATCTGATGTATTAGACTGACATTTTAAAGGAAAAATTTCTCCCGGGCTGTAAAACTATATGGAACTTCTATAGAGCTTTGCTTGTACTTGAGTTTTAAAACCATATGGATGATTTTGAACCTTGGCATATAAAATATTTAGAGTAAGATAATGCATGGCACCCTATTAATCTTACAAATTACTTCCTATTTTGAAAAATATGGCTTACAGTTGAAAATATAGTATTCAATTTTGTATTACTGATCCTTTAGTTCACTGTAGCATTGTGGTCAAAGCTTTAATACCAATTTTATCTGTCCTTTATTTTGTTATATTAGGGGCAAATAATGTTTCACAAACATATTTATAACCATGATATAAAAAAGACATTGATCCTTGAGGATTTTTAATATCTTTAATTTTACATATTTCATGTCCTTTAACTGACACTTCTTTGGGTTCACAATTTATTGACCCAATGAATGTGGGAATAGGTACTAAAAAGTTAAGTGCATAAAGTTAATCTTGGTCTTATCTACAGACTTATTTGGTCCCTTTTATTTTACCTCAATCTAATGCAATGGCAGTTTATGGAATTTCCATGCATTTGCAAAATCTCACGTATGACAATGTGTGCTTAGTTTAAATTTAAAATCAGATCCAAAGCTAGACATTGTCTCAGCTTAATGAATTATTCCAATTAATCAAAAGGAGTCTTTTTAAGGAGAATGACTTAACTAAATATATCAGTTCTCTGTGTTTTCTTCATAGTAAATCCATCATTAAACATGTGTGGCATATTCCTAACATGTTTGGAGCTTAGAGGTTTTGTTAAAAACCTTATGTGTGTTGTGTTCACTCACATCTTCCTAAAGAAATAAGACATGTTTGGCTTGTGTAGATGGTTTATTTCCTGGTCTGTTTTGTGGAGTCCACTGCACTATAGTGTTAGCTGTCCACACAGTTGACACTCCAAAACTGATTAAGTAGAGCATATCGTTTTCAAAACTTAGAATCTTAAACATATTATTTTGACTTTCCATATTGGAGATAGTAGTTGTATAAATTATGAATTTCTTTCAATTTTCCATTTGGATTTTGTACTATTGCTGAGTTCTTTTTATTGTGAATGCAAAACATGAAATGATAAAATAATCCAATTCCCCGTGACAGATTAGAGAACATGCCCTGCCCTCTCACAACCCCCGAAACACGTTCATTATGTTTTTAGTCACATAACTCCAGACATATTTGCTGACAGATTCTCAGCTTTCCATTTGCTCTCACACTTATGGAGCTCACACAATATCTCTTTTTATATTTTTAAAATAAGAAATAGTAAAATAAGTCAGAAAAAGTCAAGAACCCTATGATTTCACTCATATGTAGCATATAAAATGGAAAGCAGCAAGTGAACGATCAAGAAAAACAAACAAACAAAAACTCGTAGACACGGACCACAGTAAAGTGGTTGCAAGAGGGAGGGGGTTCGGAGGTAGTAAAGGGCAACGGGGTTCCAAAAAGTGGTGGCGGAAGAAAATTTGACTTTGGGTAGTGGGCACAAAATGCAACATACAGATGATGTATCATAGGATTATACACTTGAAACCTATATTATTTGATTAACCAATATCATCCAAATACATTTAACAGAAAAAAATTAAAAATAAAATATAATTTTTTCCACACTGGATATTATTAGCTCTCCCTGTTGCCAATGGTGCAATGCTAGTCAGGATAATATGATGATATTTTAGGGAAAGAAAAAACATTTAGTCACTGAACTTATTGTAAAATGATCCAACATGTATCTGGCTACTCATCTGAGATTAAATTGATTTATTCCATGTACAAGTATAGGCCTCAACTTTTATCCTATAAAAATTCTAGAGAATGCTCCTCTTTAGTACAATAGTTGAGACTCATGAATGATCTCTTCCTGTTGATGGGTGATTTTACACATCAGTTTGGAGATTTCATTCCAAAAAACAGAGCATTCAGTGTGTCTCACGGTGTTCTTAGTAATAATCTGGGTTTAGGGGGTTCTGGTTAGTTTTACTTTTCAGTTACTCTGCTTTAGGTGTGCTATATTAAACTTTCTGTAAAAATATGCTAATTGTACCTTTAGAATAGTTAGACAAAGAGAATATCAAAATGTAAATGCATGAAACCACTGAAATGTCTATTAATCTAATATAGAAACAAGTAGAAGTTATTGTTAGACTTTAATCAATAAATGGTATGACTCAGATTTATAAATTTTATCTACTTTTTATTCTTAATACAAAATGCAAATCTGTTTTTTTTTCTCCAAGATAAATTGTTTTGTAGGGAGTCCTCCTTTTAAATTGAAATTAAGACCCTTAGAGTCCAAGTCTGGTTAGTGGCATTGAAAGAGTAAATTCAGCTCTGACTGGTGTGGCTCAGTGCTAGCTTGTGAACTGAAGGGTTCGATTCCTAGTCAGGGCACATGCCAGGTCCCTGGCAGGGGGCACTGGGAGAGGCAACCACACATTGGTGTTTCTCTCCCTTCTTCCTTCCCTTCCCTCTAAAAATAAATAAAGAAAGAAATCTTAAAAAAAAGAGAGAGAGTAAATTCATCTTCTTGACATATTCCTCACTTTTATAACTAAGGAATTTTTTAATTTTCTTAAAGAGAATAATAAAAATCACAAAGAAGGTGCATAATACATGTTGTTTGTTTATTTGTTATAACTATTTTTATTCTTAAAGCTTCTCTTTTATTTTACAGTTACCTGTGGCAGATCCCATTAACTATTGTGGTAGGAAATAGAAGCCATGTGTCTTCAGAAGCAATTATTTGGGTGTCTAACAAATCAGGTAAAGTATATATTCTCCTGCAAGGAACTATTTGGTTTTATATAATTATTTAGCAACCTAACCTCTGGTTTCAGATGTTACAAAAATGTGAATAAAGACAGATTAGAATAGAATGTAGAGAAATCACAATCACCCTTACAAAATTAAGTATCATATAATATAATTCTGCACAGTCTAATTTCAGTTGCCCTATCTATCATCTATCTATATTAAACTTATTTGTCTTTGATGGTAAATAGAAAATTTAAAAGTAGTTGTAGTACTAATTTTAGCTATTTTCAATTGTATCACTTTATAATCCCAGATGTAATTGAATTATAGTCGGAACTCCCAATAAAGCAGGATACCTAATACTGAAATACAGGTCAGATTTTTAATTCCATTTCCCTGTTATCTTCTCTTTACCGGGTGAGACTGTTTAGAGACTGGGTGAGGCAATATTCTTCATAGAATTAGATAATGGTAGGGCGGAAGGAAGGGATCTTCATCAGCCCTTAAACTATCCCCTATGTAGGATCAATTCTTAAGCAGTAGAGAGAGATGAGATTTTATTCAATTTCTAAATATCTTCAGATACCATAGTGACCTGTTGCAGTTCACTGTCAGAAAGCTATTTCTTGACTCCAGTCTAACTCCTTTATTCTAGAGTGAGAAACTGTCTCTTTAGTTTGTTTCCCATTATTGCTCTTTTGTAAAAAAATTGTTGTTCTATTACAGTCGTCCCAATTTTCCCCTGTTGCTTTCCCCTGCCCCGCCCCTCTCCTACAGGCAACCCCCACCCTGTTGTCCATGTCCATGGGCCACTTAAACCTGTCCCTTGACTACGAACTTCTCCTTCTTTCCCCCCTTATCCTGCTGCTCCCTCCCCTCCGGCCATTGTCAGTTTGTTCCTTGTTTCCATGAACAAAACAAACAAGTGAGCAGAATAGAACCAGAGGCATGGAAACAATTATTGTTCTTTATGTAACATTTAATTTATATTTAGATGAGCAAGTATGTCAACATTTTGTTTTTCTTATTCATTTTAAATGCTCTGCCAATGGCTGTTATCTTGCTGTTTCATAGGTATCACTTTAAACAGCCACATTTTTTTTTGAAATAAGGTAAAGTACGAAGAAATAAATAACAACATGAACATTGTTTATTCACCTCAGTCTTGCTATTGTAAGGGAGATGTAAGTGCTCCAGATACATACACATCCAAGAAAATATTCTTACAGCAGAATCTAATTTGTTTACTAGAAATATAAACACTTGTATTTCTAGTTGAATTTCTATTCAATTTTTATGTTATTGTATTTTTAACACATAATCACATATTATGAAAATATATACTTTCATTTTTATATATTGTATATAAAACATTCATATGTGATGCATTGAAATGCCTATTTAAAAACTTATTGGTGTTTCTCCTTTTAAATTGCATAATATAATCTATTCTTTTTATTTCTTGAAGTTAGTATTTATATGATGATTCTGAATTCACATTTACTGTATTACTTCTCTTTATATTTCTCTCTGCCTCCATGTGGTTGTTATATTTATCTACACAGTTTGGTACGTGGTGATGAATGTGAGCAATGGGTTGTTACTGTAATGACCCAACTATTAGAATGAAGTCAGCCTTTTACATGATTGCTTGGAACATGGAAAAGAATAGCTTTTTAGAAATGAAGTAAAACATTTCTAGTTGGAAGATAGAATGGAAATGGGAAAATTAGAAGAGCACAAGCATATTGATTAAACATCAGAATCATCCCCAAACTTCACTTTTAGACAATGCAGGGATTCAGAGCAAATCAGATTCTTCTGCGATACTTTTTCCAGGTCTGTTTTCCCTAATTCCCTAATTATTTCCATGCTGTTATTCATGGTATCTTCTTACTCCACACAAATTAGCCAAATACAACTCTTCTTGACCAATAGCCACAGGTTATTGTATTTGAGTGGTTGTTTTCATTTATAGTCTTTCAGTATTAATCAGGAATAACCAAATGACATTTGAAACCATGTGTTGGTCTAAAATATCATCTATGTGAAGACACACGGTCGTTACACCCAACTGCAGAGTTGAAGCCGTGCATAACTCTGGGAGAGGACATTTCCATAGACCAGGAATTTATGGCGCACCCCCTCACCCTGAATGTGCGCTCTGTTCAACCTCCAGAACATAACGTGCCATTTCCTATTGTATCATAGCAGAGTCTTCAGTTGATAAAACATTGTCTCAGTTAAAATGCTGAAGAATTTGTGAGGGCATGTCTATGCCTACTAAATGTTTCTTGAAAGCTTTAAAAATATATACATATGTCTTGATGTTTTTAGGAAGGACCTAAAAGAAAGACAGCCTTTCTCTTTTCCTTGTCCAGCCTCATTCTAACTGTATTCACTTTTGCCATGAAGTTCTTCCTTTTGATGATGAAAAAAAAATAACCTGACATCAGGAAAAAATTAAGAAAAAGAAGATTGTTAATTCTTGTCTTCTTTTATACAGAATGGGGCAAAAGTAGGTATACAGTTGTGGATATGCAAAACACAGAGTTTAGTCTTATATTATTATTTATTAATTAATGTATTATTTTCCATGGAACAACTGTAAACCTACTTTTGTCTAACCCTGTATGTTGTAACTTTTCCTCCCCCCCATATAGTCAATTAATGTCAATGAAACATATTTATCTATAAAAATATTAAGAAAATATTCTGGCCAATTACAGTCAACATATGTAAAAAAAATCACCTTTCAGCCTGGCTGGCAAAGCTCAGTGGATTGAGCACGGGCTGTGAACCAAAGGGTCACAGGTTCGTTTCCCGGTCAGGGCAGGTGCCTGGGTTGCGGGCCAGGTCCCCAGTGGGGGCCACGTGAAAGGCAACCACACACTGATGTTTCTCTCTCTCTCTCTTTCTCCCTTCCTCTCTCTAAAAATAAATAAATAAAATCTTTAAAGAAATACTGACTATATCTTTAAAAAAATCACCTTTCAATTACAGCAATCAAATCAATGTTTTTAGAATTTTTCATTATCAGTCATATAGATTTAATCTCACAAGATACTAAGGCAAAGTCACGGTGAATGTAGAGTGCAAATTTGATTTGAATCATTATAAACTCTTGACACTTCAATTTTTAAAATGGTTTAAATGAATATCTAATTAATTCCAAGTTAAGGTATACATCACTATAGCGTAAAAGTAGTTTTAAATCCAATTTTTAAGTTATTGAAAGTAGGTAAAAGGATATATCTCTTGTTTTTATTATGAAAATACTGAGGATGTAGACATTTAAAATATTATAACTTGTGTGCAGACTGGCTATACCTTAAAATGCAACGGAAGGGAATAAAAGTAATGCTAAATGTTAGAAAAGGTTCAAAATAAAATAAAAATTAATGCTGAAAAATAGAAGTAACATTAAAAACTAACATAATGCTGTGGTAGTCTCCTTAAGCATTTTCAAGAGTGCAGCGAGAAAACCAGCATGTGTTATTGTGCCTGAGTTTGGTGTGTGTTGTTACCCCCGTTGCCCTGGTTGAATTTTTGTTTTAAATTCTGATTGTTCTGTAACCAGCCAGTGTTAGGCAGAAAGGCCTAATCTCCTTTCTGTTGTTATTCCAAAATAATGCATGGGATATAAAAACGAAAAGTTCCAACTACTCTGTGCCTTGATATAGTTAAGTCTTATGCCATTTTGGATACATCCTAAATACCACTTTTAACTGTTATTACTAACACTTGAAATATAACTGCCATACTTTTTATTATGGTACTTACCAACTACTGTACCTCATTAGACCACTAAAAAAGATCTCTTTAATATTTATGGCTTGCCATTAGTTAATTTTCAAATGTTCTTCAGAACTATTTAGAGATATAATTAACTAGAATGAAAAAGATATTTAAAAATCGATTATAATATCTTTTAGGGAATCATCTTTCCAAAGATTTCATTTATAACAAAGGCATGCATAAAATTATTTATAAACAATAATATCCTTCAGGTTTTAGTTAAGAATTTAATAAAGTAATACTCAATATTTCAGTCTTAATTTTTCCTCAGTGGATTCAGGCATGACTAATTAAAACCTGTCTTTATAAGATTATTTTACTTTTTAAAAATGACATTTTTGTTATTTTTTTATTATTTTACATCTGTAAAATGGGTGATATTCTAAAGCTTTACATAAATTTTGTGGATAAACACATTAAATTTTTGAAAAATATACAAAGTATCAGAAACTTGGGAATCTATTAATATTTTATAGCAATAGATGATAGATTTATTTTCTCAGGTACCATGGATTAAGCTAGGTAAAAATCTCAAACTAAGAAAAATAGCCCCTTCTTTTAATCATAGAATTAGAAGGGACCTTAAGTGCCATCATTTGACCCTTAGGTTGTTTATGGATGAGGAAACTGTGAATGAAAGAGAATCAATGGCTGGAGTTGAAACATTTGCATGTATATATAGGAAACCTGGAAGTAGAACTCATCTTTTCCTGTTCTAATTCTTGTTTTCAGTGCTATCCCCTCTCCTTCTGAATCAATATAAGAATGTGAAAAACGTACCTGTATCATAGTCCAGTGAAAGCCTTGTATCATCTTGTATGAGTAGAGCGCAATGCGGTAAACAGACACCAAAGTCAGGAGACCTGAGGTGGACCATTTCTGGCTTTCCTGGACAGTTCAATCAATCTTCCTTTGCCTCATTTTTTTATTTTCCAACAGATACTATTTATAAAGGTGGAAAGAAGTTGAAGTGCTATTTGAAGCCTTGGCGACTAGATTTTTTTGTTCAGTATATGTTTACATTTAAGAATTTTTTGTTTGATTATACACTTTTGAAAGCTGTTTATGTGTAACATGCACTAGATTAGCCCATCCTATTCCAGACCTAAGCAATGAATGGTCACTGATGCTCACCCAGTGAATTTTGTAGTATAACCTCTTCTCTTCTGTGGGGTTCTATCTGAGAGTACTCTGTAAAGTTAATGTTTAAAAAATAAATAAAACCTGTTTTGTAGTGAGATGTGTAAAAACCTTGATAACAGAATGAGATGAAACTATGAGATAACTATGACAATTAGACCAGTGGTGTGTGTGCACACAGGTGTGCACATGTGTATAAAACATAAATTTTAAGTAAACTTCATTCATACATGATGTAACTTCTGTGAAGCATGAGTCCTGAGGACATCAACAAAAAAGGATCAGAATTGTGACCTAAGGATCTGTGAAATCAATAAACGCTGACATTAAAAGTGAATGGCATTCTCTCTCTGTATTTGATGGAGTTAAATATGTAAGTTATAAGATTGCTTTTACTGGTCTGCTTTCATTGAATTATTGGAGAATATAAGCAAGTTATCATTTAACAAAATGATTTCAATAAGCAGGATTTTCTCTCTTTGTTCTAATTATATGTAGCGATATTAAAGTCAAACAAATGAGGTTCCTTTTTCTAACATTATTGATGATGCTGGAAAGTGTTATTTATTAGTACTTCCAAGAAAGCACAAGAAAAAAGGCAGTGAACCACACTGACTTTCAAACAAATGAGCTCTATGGTAATCAGTTTCTCACTGAATAAGATAAGTAGATATGCACCTAAAACCTTTTCTTTTATTCTGGCCACATATCCATACACAATTTAACTAGCTGCTACACAAATACAATGGTATATTCCTTGATTGTGTTTCTTTTTTTGAAAAAATATGTATGGGTTATGGAGTTTTGTCAAGAACAAAAGTGTTAATTACAAGAAAAAATTAATTGAGTAATGAGTAACCAACTAAAGGTTTTCTAGCAAATTCTAGATGTAGTGATTAATTGATTAAAGAGTATTTAGGATGGTTTTCTTTTTAAATTGTTTGTATTTTGATATCTGGTATTATGAAAACATACCTCATGCCATTTTAACCCTTAAAGTTTAAAACCTTTTCTACCCCCAAAATGTTATTTTCAGAGCACCACAGAATAACATCTTTGGCCAAAGGAAGGTGGTTGCTTGGGAACATCAATCAAACTGGCTATTTTAGAGTCAACTATGATTTAAGGAATTGGAGATTATTAATTGATCAATTAATCAGGAACCATGAGGTAAACTGGATTTGTTCATCAAAGATCTGTTTTGATATGTGAATCTGCCATTTTAATCCTAAGTGATTCCGTTTTTTTCTGGTTGATGTCATAGGTTCTCTCTGTCAGTAATCGAGCAGGCTTGATCGACGATGCCTTCAGCCTAGCCAGGTATGTCCTCCTGGGGGTCTCCACAATAACACTCACATCCATAAGACATCCTCTAGGCGCTAAATCGTATGTATATTTTAAATAATATAAGGGGATACCTCAAAAAAACACTGGAATTAACTTCAGGAAGGCTGCCTCTTCTACTACAGGCTTCCCTTGTTAGGTGAGTGGTCTAGGAACCCATCAGGATCAGTATTCCTGCTGGTGCTGTTGTGAGAAGCTGTGTTCCGCTTCAGTTAATTTTTTTGAAGGCTCTTTCACTGCATTTGCCCATTTCATGATGAGTGATTTATGAGCGCACCTGCCCACACCTCACTGAGTGTTCAGCAGTTTTGGACCAAAAACATCATGATCTCTGTGCCTCACCATCCCTATTCACCCGATCTTGCCTGGAGTGACTTTCTTTTTGTTTCCCGGGAGAAAAAATTCCTCAAAGGGAAACATTTTGCCGATGTGAAAGAGGTGAGACAAAAAACAGCAGAAGCACTAAAAGGCATCAAAATCTACAAGTTCAAAAACTGTTTTGAGCAGTGGAAAAAAGCAGATAGGTGTGTTGCATCAAATAGAGAGTACTTTGAAAGTGACTGAAGTTTAAACGTGTAAGAATAAATACACAATTTTTTAAAATAAATAAAGTCCATATTTTTTGGCTCCCACCTTGTAAATCTTTTAAAAACAATTTCTAACTCATATTCTTTGTGTTTGGAGATGAATTATAATAGGGTCCCAAACTCTTGATCAATAGCAGCCATAGGGTATTTTTGAGACAGTAGAAGCTTGATCAATTTTCACTGCAAGTTCAATTTAACACTCTGGAGATTAATAATATCTTCCCAATTTTATTAATGAACTCTACAAAATAACTGTTGTGCCAGATTTGATTTTTGATGGAAAATACCTTCAAGCGTCAGCAATTTTTTGAAATATACTGGTATATCTTTTTATACTTTTTAAAATATAATTCATTATGAAAAACTTTTACTGCATGTTAGAAATCAATATTCAACAGGCTAAAGCTCTTTGGACAAAATATATATCAATCTTGTAGCAGAAGCTTTTAATTATACTAGTTATAATATTTATATTATTGTCTTAATTAGATTTATCATGTTAAAATCAGTTATGCCTTTGAATAGTCATTAAATGCCACATTTTTTTGTTGATTTTTAATATTCCCATCAATAAAATTCCTTGGAAATAATTTTGATTGTAAACACAAGCAATTTATTCAATTTTAAGATTATTAAAATAAACTCACACCTTTTGCATTTCATATTCAACTACAGTTTTAATTTTAGCAATCTGATATTACAAGCTACAAATTAGGTCATGTGTAATTTTTATTACCTGGTTTTCATTGATTTACAACATTTTCTCCTATGATAATTGTGTGAAACCAGTTAACCATGTCTGTGCTGATACAAACATATAAATTGTCTTACTAATAGCATTATTGTATACATAGGGCCTGAAACTGCTTTTATAATTTGTATATATGATCAAATTTCATTTCTCTTTCATGCATTAACAATTTTATATCACATTTTGTCACATTCTAATTCACTAAAACTAATGGGTTTAAATATGGAAGGCTTAAATTAATAGTTACAGAGATAGAAGCAAAAGTTTAGGGCCAGTTTACAGAGGTTGGTTTTTGTATAAATACATAATATGTAATGTAAAACACATTAACCTTGACAAAGAAAAAATTTTAATTGCTCTCAAAAAACAAAACAAAACTCTGATCTTTGCCTTTCTGTTATCACTAAAGATGCCAAGAGCCATTACTAATATTTTCTCTTTCTTGATGAGTAATGCTGTATCGGTGCCTCATTCTGACCCAGCATGCTGAGCTTCAAGTACAAAATTGCCTCCTCACTGAATGGCAAGGGAATTGCTAATGAAATTGTACCAGGTGAATGTAGTTGTTTAATGAGACTGGGGTAAACGTGGGCAGTCCCACAGCACAGCGTCATCTTACTGAGCAAAACACTTAGAAGTCATAGAGGTGGGGGGAGGCCTACTCAAGTAGTGACATGTGGAGGTGATTAAGATGTAGCCTTCGCTCTACAGTAAGACATGAAAACATTGAAGAAAGTGTAAGGTATGTAACATGAAGATTATTTTGATACAGAAATTTAGATATGCAATTAAGCTGGAAATAGAATGTATTTAATGTAACATTACACTGAGAGAGAAATAGAGAGAGAGACAGAGAGAGAGACAAAATGAGATTGGGAGCTAAAAGAGAACTAACATCACCAGCTAATAATCATTAAGTCCTTATAAGGTTCCAGACACTGTTCTGTTTTATATACAGTAATTTCTATAGTTCTCACAACTTTGTCCATGTGGTCTGGCTTTAGAGCCCGTGTTGTGTGGCTACATAGCTATATCTGTCTATATACATTACTGCTAATATATATATATATAATGTTGTGTATATAATCAGTGATCATGTTTATTTTAATAAAAGAGCCAGGCAATATAGAAAGACTGAAGGGGTTTGAAACAGTAGTTCATATGAATTCTTATGGATTTGAAATGACAGTAAGAAAGCAAGTAGGTAGCGATACCATAAAGACAGAGGACAGTTGGAGATCAAAATGAAGGGATCTTTTGACTCTTTTGCACTAAATGACAGAAGTCATTTTTAAATGGAATACTAATGTGGATGAATTAGTTTTTTCAAAAACTAAATTCCTTTTGAGTAAGACAGTACATTGCATTCAAAGCTAACTGTGGAAACCTTAAATGTTTGAAGTAAACAATTTCATTTTCCTTTATACAAATTAACCAGGAAAATATGCAAATCTCATTGAATATATGTTAAAATTTCTTTCACTGATCATAAGGTAATTTTCCTATTAGGATGCAGGTAAAGAAATGCAAAATAAGATATATTGAGGTAAGTGCCCTGCACTTACTTGGTTAACAGTTATTTGTATTTCACTGTATTTTAGTAAATGTTGCATAGTTTTGCTACTAATTGGTATCAACCTTCTTTCGGTTACTAGAACACATCATGCTCTCTTTGGCTTCTTAGGTAACAAGTAGAAAATAGCAAATATTTATTAAAACATATATTCCAAGTATTGTGCTAAGGCTTTTGTGAATGGCCTTGTTCAATTTTCTTTGTATGCACATGGAGTGGGTGTAATTACTGTGGCCATTCTACAGCTGGAGCATAGCAGTAAAGAGGGGTTCAGTCACTTAATTCAGGTGGGACAGCTTTAAGTGAGAAGTGGGGTTTGGAATTCAACCCCAAACAGTGGCACAAACAGTGGAATTCAACCCCAAACCTATGACCACAAGTCAGAGTGACTTGGCCCACCCTCATCTCGCTTGTCTGTCAGGAATATTACTACTCACTTAAAAAATTATTTCACTTGCATATACTTAACTGAAGCCTTGCCTGTCCTTCCCAGTAAGAGTAAGGTGACATCCTGAAGACCTCTGTTACAGCAGTTGTCACCTTGTAGCTCAAGCACTTGCTTTTCTGGATCCCTAATGATTCTTGGATAATCTTAAGAACGGAGCTGTGTCTCATTCTTGTATTATTACTACCTAATGTAGTCTTTGGTACAGGATTTCTCCCGATATATATTTGTTGCATGAGTTGATGAATTATTAGTTATTCAAACTATAAATGTTCATGCTACTATTTTTGTGCAATTAAGTAAACATATTCTAGGTATTCTTTTAATGGTTGTTTTTAAATCATAAGCACTACATTAATGCATTCTGTAATTGTACAACACTAAAACAAAAGGGAAATACAATGTGAAAGTTTTCTTTTCTTCTACTCCTCTGCCAACACTTTACCCTCCTCACAAGTAAAATTCTTATTTACACTGTATCAATCTGGCAATTTTTAATTTACATTTTCATACAGTTTATTTTTTTTACCTGAACAGAAATTCATTCTGTTATCTGACTCATTGATAAAAATAAGTCTGGGGAGGTTTATTCCATTGCTTCTGATTTTTTGTTATAATAATCAAGACTGCAGTGAGTATCCTTGACCTGTCTGTTGTCGCACATATGTGTATTTTTATAGGATTGATTCCCACAAGTGGAATATTTGGTTTAAAGAGTATAAAAGTTTTGGTAAATATTACATACTGTATACCAAAGATGTTCCAGTTGAACCCTCTGTCAACCATGTATGACAGAGTTCAATTTCCTCAAACTCACCTTGATACTAAAGAGTATAACTTTTATATTTTTTACAGTCTGGCATCAAAAGTAACTTTTCTTTGAAGTTGTTAGCTTGCACATCTTATGTATATATACATTGTCTAATTTTCTTTAACATTAATACATTTATAACCAATATGTTAACCCTACTTATTTAAAAGAACTCTCTTATTCACAGATTTGAAATGATAGCTTTAACTTTATACAAATGCTCATGTTTCAGAGAATTGATGTGATTCGGTTTAATTGGTCTCTGTTCTTTTAACCACTAGTGCCTTAGCGTTCTCATTAATTGAGCGTTATGGTATGTTGTGGTTGACAAAATGTCCTCTTGTCCTTTTTAAAATCTTGCACATAGTCTCTTAAATATAATTTTAGAATTAGTTTGACAAAGCCCATTACAAATCCTGCTGTAGTTATGACTAGATATGGTTTGGATTTATAAATCAATTTTTAAAGAAATAACATCTTTTTATGTGTGAGCTTTCCAATTCCAAAACATTTTATTTCTTTTTATTTATCCAGGACTATCAGTCAAGGTCTTTGATTTTATGTACATGGTTTGTGGTAATGTCATATTATTGCCTGATTTTTAAACATGATATATGTTTCTATAGGAAATGGCACTGCTTCTGCATGTACATATTCTGATTTTCATTGCTGGTGTATGCAGGATCAATTAATTGATTGCCTTGCAAATGTGATTGTGTTTTGACTTGAACTTTGAAATTAGTGTCTAAGATGCCTAGATTTTGGTGTTTGGTTTTGTCTTTTGTTTACATAAACCATTGTTAGATTGGGAGATATAAAAATGAACAAGATGCATTTCTTGTTTTCATTGAATTCATAATCTAGTAGGAAAAATATTTTGTAGACGATGAACTATTGAATATATTCAGTATATAAGTAGTATGAATAAAATATTATGAAGACATTGGGAAGAATTAATGTGGCTTAGGAAGATTATGGAGCACATGATATAGTAAGTAATGTTAGAAGAATGAAAATTTACTCTGGAAATCCATTAAAGGCTTAAAGGTAGGAGAATAAGAGTAGGAAGAAATGTGAACTAGAGGAAAGCCTTTGCAGGAGGACTATTACAATAGTAATGCTCATGCTACAACTTGGGTAAAGAAGAGATTTGAGAAGTAATGGAATTGGCAGCCAGATGAGGTGAGAATTGTTATTGAAGTTATTAGCTTCATATGTGATTGAAACTGGAAATCCTGAAGATTTGCAAGAGGAAGTATAATAATCACTGGATTTGTATATTTAAAGCTATTAGCATTCTTCAAGTACAATTTTAAAAAGCTATAAACGTGTGCATCACTGGATTGTGGACCTATGTTGTATTTTGCTCAAAATATTCAAAACACGTGAAAATTATTTGGAAAGTCTGTTCATATCCAAAGAAATTCCAGAGATAAATAATGATGATGATCACCATCATCATCATTTATCACCATCATCATCATCATCATCATCATCACCACTCTGGGTAGTTCCTGTACTGATTTATTTGTTTAGTCATCCCTTTCCTGGAAAATTCAATTATGCCCAACACATGCCCGTTTACTACATTATTAATATCATAACATACTTGTTTAGTCTGTGTAGCATATTTTAAAAAAGTTCTATCATGGACTATTTCATTAAGAGTCTAATCACTTACAAAGCCTTCACAAGAGCAGATTATTACAACTTAGTTTGCAAACTTTGTTAAGCAATAAGATAGAAGTGATTTTTAAAAAAATATTAGTGTTTTATTAGCAAAAAGCACGAGGACCTCTATCTTGAGATTATGAATGTCACTCTTAGAAGTGCTCTGTTACTGGTGAGCGGCATCATTAGTGCTTACTACATGTTTGATGAATGTATGTTAAAAAATTAGTAAGTACATTTTTATCAACTTGTTTCAGAGTTTATAAACCTGAGCTATGTTAGGGAAACTGGAAATCCAGTACATGAACCAGTGAAAATACAACGGCCCTAGAAGTAAATAGTGAGAACATCGCAAACGGGGGCTTAAACATCGTTTTTGTTTCTGAGCTCTGGTTTCAGGACTGATGGCCTTGTTATAGCCACCTTAGCAGACGATGTTCGCACTCTGAGTCGTGGTAATCAGCTCCTTCAGGGGCTTCTTTCATCATGGCTTTTACTAGAAGTTCTTCTGTTTCTTCCAGATGGCTCTCCTGCATTTTGCTTAAAGTTTCTCTTGCAAATTTTGTGTTGATCATTTCTTCACTCATTGCAGAAAATAGTAACATGAAGTGCCTGAAAAGCAACTCTGCTCCTTCAGCTTGGCTAGACCAGAAGCTGTTTTTCCTACTTTGATAGCTGGTTGTTTAAATGTGTAATGTGCTGAACTTTCATAGAAGAAAGGGGGAAGGAATGACTTAGAAACTTTTTGTGAGAAATATCTTGGCAGGCTGGACGTCTGGTCCTGATTCTCCCACTCTGGCGTGGTGCTAATAGGACCACTGCATTCGGCTGAGCGTGGCAATGCTAAACCCCAGGAAAGGTCCTGGGAACCTCGATGCTGTCTACGGCTTCATGAACTCTGATTTTATGAAGGATGTTTAGTTTATCAATTCTTTCTTTCATTCCCACTTGTTTTCTTTTTTAAGGTATTACATATCTCAGCATACACATTTTTCTTTCTAAGTTTTTTATAATGACATCATGAAAGTTATTAATAATAGATTGAGAATACTGTTTGAAACATATTTTATATTGTACTCGTTGGCATGGAGAGAAGGATGATTCTTTAGCTGTTTGTACTTGACTCACTTGAGAGAAGTATCTCTGTATGATTATGTTCTTAGCCATCTTTTGAGTCACCCTAATGTGTATGAGAAAGGACTAAGATTAAATATGAAATTCTGAAAGTGATAAAACTGTTTATTGCAAATAAGATTTATTGTTGGCTCTATGCTTCCAATCATCTGCCATTGACTGGGAGTTATTAAAATTAGCTCGTAGTTGCCCTCCCGGCCGTTCTAACCAGTGCGTGTGTTTTCATGCTGTTAACTGTGGCGCAGAGTGAGTTCGCTCAGAGCTCTGTGGCCGCCCCCCAAGGTCAGTACGTTTCTCACATCTCCAAGGCTGGGAATGCTAATTACCTATTTGTTATCATCAGCTAATGATCCTCTTGAGATATACAGAATGTTACCTTGAAGTCCTCTCTTTTTATACCTTTTTGCTTGCAATTACTTAACAATTCATATGCAAAAGGCCTCTAAATTAGTCTTAGTGTATGGAACACTTTGTCACAGGTTAATGTTGAAACTAATTTGAAAGCATTTTCAGGATTTTTTACTATAAAGAGCTGGAAGTCATCAGCTTTCTTTCTGTGATAGCCCAGGAAAAGCCTAGAGTGTATGACTGAATTTTCAACTACACGGTTCCTTCAGGCGTAAGCTTGTTAGAGCGGGAGGCAACTTGTTCCTTCGAGCTATATTTAGTATCTTTTGCCATTGCTGTTGCAGGTGTTGCCCTTGGGATAAGGATTTAGGAGGAGGCACCATAGCAGGTGTTCTAAGAAGTACAAACCTCCCGAGGCACTGAGGGAAGCCTGTGGCTCTTGAGGATGGCGAACTTTTCTTAGACACTTTTAAATTGTACTTCATTAAATCAAAAGCAAACTGGTAACCTTCCGGTGCCACCTTTGTGTTTCAGATTCGTGGGTGAAAATGTTTTCATATTAATGTCTAATATCTGAGACTGCTAAGTAAAAAGTATAACAGGGATATTTTGACATCGTTCTGTAGAGTTGATCCATGTTCATAGCAAACAGCCTTCACTCTTGAGTTACAAAAGTGTGGGTGATGTTTGTCCATTACTTGGGTTTGCATGAATCCTTACTTTTAAATAATAAATAGTCTAAATTTCCAAATACAAATATAAATATGTTTGAATAAGTATATATATTTATGCTTTTTAGCATCTCATAATTGGAAAACAACTCTATAATTCATGTTATTAGTAGTGTCTGGTCATATTTGACACAAAACTGTGATTCTTTTGATTCTCTAATTGTTTTAAAACCTAAGCCTGAGATTTCATGAGAATTTGCTCTAGGATCTCTGAGCTTCCCAAGGATTAGAAATACTTGCCTGCTCACAAATAATTTAAATTATTTAGGCAGAGTCCCTCTCAAATGATCATATATACATCAACTTTACTTGAACAGATATTTGTAATATACTCTTTTAACATAAAGAACTGAATAATTAGCTTAGTGTTTCTCCTTTCGCGAATACGAGTTATCCCTTCCGCTGCTTGGTGCAGGTCTTCACGTGTTCAGGGGCAGTGCTCCTTGAGCCGATCTGACAGACCACTTACGTCACAATCACCTGGGATGTTTGGTTAGAAATTGCATATCCCCAGGACTGCCTGGGAGTCTGCATTCTATGCAGCACTTCATGAGATCCTAACAGTTACCATAACGTGCAAACTACTGTGTTTGAGGCTAAGAGGGTATTTATGGCATCAGTTCACACAGGCGGGTACTTTGACACTGAAAAGACTGAACACAGGCTCCCATAACAATAGTAAGAATGGCTGTCTTTGGATCCTGCAGTCAGAATGTCAGAGAACCCAAAATACTTTTTTTATTCTTTTTCTTAAATATGTAACCATTTCAGATATTTCATCTGATACCTGTCAACATAATTCATAATTTGGGTGTCTCAGAAATTTTCCCAAGCGTGCAAAGGCACCAGACGGTCCTGATGTGGTTAGGGGCCACCTTTGTTTCCAAATGAGTGCACTGGCATACCCAGCCATATGCATGCACATCCAGCTCTAAGGTGTTCAGTAGTTTCCCTGGTGAAAGGCATGACAGAATTTTCTTGCAAGTTAATCTGGCGTCCAAACTTGGAATACTGGCAATGCAAGTCGGTAGGAACAGTGGAGCTATCCACTGAGCAAGTGCTGAGAGAAGAATATTTAGGTTCTGTGATTATTCTGTAATGTTCTTTGAGGGAATCAGGAACTTAGAAAGATTAAGGGAAGAAAAGCAAAGCAAATAGATTCTTTCAGCAAGAAGTAATTGATTAAAGGAGAACAATAGTTTTGTGGTCAACTTCGTGGAAAAATTAAATTACTCCTTCTGCCATTTGGCTTGTTAATATAAAAGTCTAATTTTCACACATGCAGAGCACCTGCTTTCATTTTTATTATGATAAATTATAAAAATATTTAATATAGTAATATATAAATGTATGTATTAATGCAGGTTTATGGTAATTACTCACTACTTTAACTTGTCTTGGAATGATGTTTTCCTATCTGAGAAGCTCACTTCTGCATAGAATTCATGGGGCTTTTTGACAGTCTTCATTTTAACAAACATGCTAATCAGCCAATGATAAAGTGAAGAACTGCTTCTGTTTTTCTCCCAGAACTCATAAAATCTATTTTGGGCTTCAGTAGTCATTTACCAAAGGTAGTCGTGTTACCTCAGTAAGGAAACTGACTAAAGATAAAGGAAAACTAGTTTCTACTTGCCATAAAAATTTGAAAATTTCATTTCTGTATTTGAAGAGGCAATAATTTGGGGAAGAGGGGGAAGGAAAGAAAATTTAGTTCCCAGATTTTGTGCCATGAAGGTAAGTGGTTGATTCAAATTAACACACATTTTTTTTGCTTGTGTAGCGAAATTTAAAGCCTTGAGATATGATTTGAAATACATGATATACTCCGTTAATTTTATGCAAGCTGAACTATTCTGTGTGTAATGCTTCAAATGCCCTGATGTGGAATGGAGTACCGGGGAAGAGGCCTTCACTGTTTTAGATGTAAGAAAACATCAGATTAGGAAAACTTGACTCTTTGCAGCTGTGCCAAAACCTATTTAATGTTATTTAGAGATACGAATGCAGGCCCACTCAGAAGCTAAGAAGTAGTGTTGTGCCCTGCAGAATCAGATCACATTTGAATCACAGATTGGATTCCTCCTAATCCGGGAATAGCCTGGAGCGCAGTTGATTCTCACCTCTAAAGGAAGAGCTTTCCAGTTAGTTGCTCAGCTGCTTCACCTAATTAGGATCAGCATTAAACTGAAGTTCAGTATCAAGTCTCCAGGTCACCAGGTGGTAGAGCTTAACAGAAGTGCAAGAAAAGAGACTTTGTAAAAAGAAAAAGTTAGTCTAGCAGTCTATCTATGAAAAATTCAAGTGAAGCTAACAGGCCCTGAAGAGAATAATGACTATCAGAGAGTTGTATGTGCACGCTAATTTAAAAGCACTCTGAATTAGTGGACAGTTTTGGGGAATGCTGTCAAAATGCCAAAACAGAAAGGATGTCAGGTGAAAATTAGTAGGTTTTGCATTCCCTGTGTGCACTGGAGATTAATTGCATAAGCTGAGGGCAAGATCATGAATTTTATCCATGCTGTATAGAGGGAAATGTTACTTCTACTTTTTCAAATGATAGTGAAAGTCAAATAATTACAGAAATATAGTTATTGTGCAAAACAATTAGGCCTCTCCCATCCACACTACTATACTTTTAAATATCTGTCTCTCTAGAGTTTCTCAGGTTTTTTTTTCTCTCTTTTTTAAAGATTGTATTTATTTGTTTTTAGACAGAGGAAAAGGGAGGGAGAAAGAGAGGGTGAGAAATATCAGTGTGTGGCTGCCTCTTGAGTGCCCCCGACTGGGGACCTGCCTGACAACCCAGGTATGTGCCCTGACTGGGAATTGAACCGGCGACCCTTTGATTCACAGGCTGGCACTCAATCCACTGAGCCAGCCACACCAGCCAGGGAAGAGTTTCTCAGGTTTTCTACTTCCATTTTTAAAATGTTACTGCATTTTTTAAATTTTGACATTGATAGACTATCATATTTTTAGCGCATGAAGCATTGAGAGATCCATGTAAAATTTGTTTTTCAATAAATGCAAAGCAATAGGTAGGGCATTTCAATAAATGATATAGACAGTGAGAATGTTAATGAGTTTGTTGACAGACTGATGATAGACGCACATACTGGAAGGTCAGTGCATGACAAAGAACCATGAGACTTGTTTCACGTTGTGATGAAATCATCTTATTTGGTTGGCTTCACAAAAATTATTTTGAATTTCATATGAGAAAAGTCATAGAGAATTTTAAAATTTGAGAATCATAGCTGAGGTTTAGTTAAAAGAAATTCAATTAATTTTCTTAGTGAAAGGAAGATATTACTGATTTAGATATTTTCTGTGCATGAATTATATACTAAATAATTATCACATATAACAATAAAAGGTTATAAATGTTTGATGAAGAAATTTTCCAATAACCTGACTTCAGGATATGCCAAATTAAAAGTAAAGTAGGAAAATATATTTTTTTATTTGTTAGTCTGTATGTCAACATTAGAAATGTACAGGAATTAGTCAGAAAATCTTTCGATATTTACTTACTTATTTTATACAAGGGCAGACCAAAAAAACTCCGAGATTTATCTTCTAGAACAGAGGTGTCAGGCTCGTTTTCACCGGGGGCCACATCAGCCTCATGGTTGCTTTCAAAGGGCCGAATGTACTTTCAGGACTGTATAAATGTAACTACTCCTTAACTAGGGGCAAGATGCTCAGGGCTGCCACCGGGTAAAAACAAGGTGCCGGTGGGATAAAACAAGGTGGAGGGCCGG
Organism: Micronycteris hirsuta; assembly: GCA_004026765.1. Lineage (NCBI taxonomy): Eukaryota > Metazoa > Chordata > Mammalia > Chiroptera > Phyllostomidae > Micronycteris > Micronycteris hirsuta. The sequence continues at coordinate 38,088 of PVJI01004892.1, forward strand.
ATTCAGCCCGTGGGCCTCGTGTTTGCCACCCGAGTTCTGGAAGGCAGGCCACTTACAGTGCAGGCTTCCCCCGCTATGTGAGTGTTTCAGGAACCCAGCTGTATCAGTGTACCAGCTGGCGTTGTGTGAGAGTCTGCGTTTGGTTTCAGTGAATTTTTTTCAATGTGTTTGCCCATGTCATGATGGGTGATTTACAAACGCAACTGCCCAGACTGTGTTGAGTGTTCAGCAATCTTTGACCACAAACGGCATGACCCCATGCCCCAGTTTCTCTATTAATCCAGTCTCACCCTGAGTGACTTAATTATTTTGATTTCCCTGGGTGAAAAAAGTCCTCAAAGGGAAATGTTTGGCCAATGTGGAAGAAGTAAAACAAAAAATGGCAGAAGCACTGAAAGGCATCAACACTTTTGAGTTCAAAAACTGTTTTAATCAGTGGAAAATATGTCTCAATAGCTGTATTGCATCAAATGGAGAGTACTTTGAAGGTAACTGGAGTTTAAACATTAAGAATAAATATACAATTTTTTTTTTAGATTTTATTTATTTATTTTTAGACAGAAGGGAATGGAGGGAGAAAGAGATGGAGAGAAACATCAATGTGTGGTTGCATCTCATGTGGCCTCCCTGGGGACCTGGCCTGTCACCCAGGCATGTGCCCTGACTAGGAATTGAACTGGCAACCCTTTGGTTCCCAGCCCGCGTTCAATCCACTGAGCTACTCCAGCCAGGGCAAATGTAAATCTTTTTTTTTTAAAGATTTTATTTATTTATTTTTAGACAGAAGGGAAGGGAGGGAGAAAGAGAGGGAGAGAAACATCAATGTGTGGTTGCCTGTCACATGGCCCTCACTGGGGACCTGGCCCGCAACCCAGGCATGTGCCCTGACTGGGAATCGAACCGGCAACCCTTTGTTTTGCAGCCCGTGCTCAATCCACTGAGCTACACCAGCCAGGGCTTAAATATACAATTTTTTATAAATAAATTCTGGGTGTTTTTTGCGGTCCCCCTTGTATTCAGTGTCATCATCCAGTTTCTAGTTTCACTGCAGTTAAGTTAGTCAGTTTATACAATGTCTGCATTGGTGTTGGCCTTGTCATCTAAAGATACTTGATGTGATAGCACCTTTCACAAACAGACAAAATGGATATAATGAAAAGCATAAGAAGTACTTCAAAATGCTTCTGGTAGGTTGACTTTTTAGTTTTAATTTTTGATGCTTACTGGTAAGAATAATTCACAAACAGAACATTCTGTAATGCAATGTTAGTCAGCAATATTTTCCACTTATAACAGCTTTTTACATTTGAAACACATGAGGGTTAAGAATATATATAGATAGGGATGGAAATGGTGACCCAAATGGCCTATACACAAAGTGACAGTTCATTTGTTAAACAAATATTTAATAAACACTACTGGGTACTAAGCACTGCTATAGACACTAGAATGAATAGCAGTGAATAAATGAGGCAAATTTCCTGCTTATAGAGTTTACATTATCGTGGGGAGCAATTAAAGTCAGATTATCACACACATAAATATGCCACATGGCTATCCCTTTAGAGTAAATAAATATAAATTAAAGAATGGGTATGTTTGGAGACAGGCCACAGAAAAGGAGTTTATTTTAAAAATGGTGGTCAGGAAGGTCTCATTTTTCAGTTGGTATATGAGTAGTGACCTAAAAGAAGTAAATTAGGAAGCCATCTGGAAGGAAAACATTCCAGACAGAGGAACAGCAAGTGCAAAGGCCCTTGCACTTGGCATGTTCAAGGGGATGCACACAGATGGATGTGTCTCTAATGGAGTAAGTGGCATAGCAGGATGAGATTTTAGGTGAATAACAGAGCACTGATCACATAGGCCCTATATACTATCGTGAGAATTTGGGATTTTATTCAGAGTGAGAGGGAAAGTCATTAGGAGGATTTTGAATAGAAGAGTGATGTGATCAGACATGTGTTTAAAGGATCACTCTGGCTGCTCTATTGAGAATATACTATGAGGGAGCAAGTGTGGAAGCAGGGAGCCCAGTTAGGAGGGCAATTAAGACGAACTGTATTAAGAGAAAAACTGAGAACCATACTGTGGCTGTTTGCCTGGTGAAGAGCAAGAGATGCCCCAGAGTACCTTGATAGCTTCCAGAGTGGCAGAGGTTTACATGCCAGAGTTATAGATTCATATAGATATTTTCCTGGAATGTGGTTACTCATTAAGCAGTAACAGCAAGAAAAGGATAGACATTTATATCTTTTAAGCACTTGGGTTTCTTCCCGTGTTAGTCTGTTAGGAGCATTGGTATATACATTGCTGTGTGGATATATGTTTTCCTTTCTTTTAGTAAATACCCAGGGGTGGGCTTCCAAGGTTGCGAGGTAAGATTACTTTACTAGATACTGTCATGCTGTTTTACAAAGTGGCTGGATAACTTTACACTCCAAGGAGCAACCTGTGACAGTTCCATGTGCCTTGCATCCTCCCCAACCACTTAGTATCGTCGGTCCTTTTAACATCAGCCCTTATGTTGTGGAGAGTGTATCTTACTGCGATTGATTTAATTTTCACTTCTCTGAAGATCAATGATGTTGAGACTCTTTTCATGCACTCATAAATTCTTCAAATATCCTGAGACAAGCCCATTAGTCAGGAACGTGTTTGCACATTTTTCTCCCAGTTTGTAATTTGGACTTTCACTTTCTTCACTTGTCTTTCAGTTTTGAAAGTTTTAATCTTGATGAGATCCATTTTATTATTTCTTTTATAGTTTGTGTTTGTATATCCTGTTTAGGATACCTATACTAAATACAATAGTACAAAGATTTTCTTCTATGTTTTTGAGTAGAAGATTAATTTCATCTCTTTTATGTAAGTCTATGACCCGTGTTTAGTTCACTTTTATGTGTAATATTAGGTAAAAATTAAGGTTAATTGTTTCCATACAGACATTCACCATTTGGTTAACACACTTATTTTTCTATCAACTTACCTGGGCCTTTGTCAAAAGTCAGTTGATGGTGTAAGTTGTGAATCTATTTTTGGGACTCTGTACACTGTTCCATTCATTCACAAACTATCCAGCACTCTGCCGATAGCACACTATCTTGATTATTGTAGCTTTACAGTGAGCTTATATAGGATTTTGTTTGTGATTCCTTTGAAAATATAAATCAATTTGGAGAGAATTGTCATCTTGATAATATCCATGTCTGAGACATCTCTCCATTTGGTTAGGTCTTTTTAAGTTTTCTTTTGCAATTCTTTCTAGTTCCACTGTATGAGTCTTAAACTCTTAAATAATTCCATTCCTGCATATTTTCTCTTTTATGTTATCGTAAATGAAGTTGTTTTTTAAAACTTTATATTGGATTTGTTATATGTGTGTTTGCATACATTTATTTATCAATGTGTCTGTCTCAGGGGCCGACAAACCATGGCCCACCAGCCAGCCACCTGCTTTTGCAAATGACGTTTTGTTGACAGAGAGCCGTGCCCACCTATTGCTGTGTTGTTTACAGCTGCGTTAATGCTGCCAGGTCACAGCTGGATATTTGCAACAGAGATGGTGTGGCCTACAAGCCTGAAATATTTACTGTCTGGCTCTTTAATAAAAAGTATGCCACCTCTTTATATCTAGAAATACACTGGAAAATTTATATATATATTTCACGAATATGAGAGAAATATTTTTGGTCTTTCATGTAATGAACAGTAGGTTTACATATACTGTTTATGAGCCTTCAGCAAATTTATCTTAAGACTTCATAAAAATTGATCTTTTCACATATCCATGTTCTACCTTACATCCTACAACCTTGCTAAGTTCACTGTTATTTCTCACAGTTTTTAAATAGTTTTTAAAAAACTTAGGGTTTTCTACAAACATTGTAATGTCATCTGGAAAAAAATAGTTTTCTTTGGTTAACTATTGTTAAAAAATAGTTTTTTGTTAACTATTGTTAAAAATAACAATAGTTTTACTTCTTCCTTTCTACTCCTTATTCATTTTATTTCCCCAGATTAATAAAATAATTTGGAAACTACTTTCTATTTTATGGGTACACATACCATACATATCACACAATAGAATGTATGATGTTTTAAAACTCTTACATGAATCATTTTAAAAAATATTTTCGTACACACAGTTTTTATTATTTATTGTTTGCTGAGATATTTTTTATACCTTGATTATTTAGTCATCATAAACACAATTCAAATCATCGAATTGTCAAATGGCCATTAAAGAGGGGCAAATTTCACACAAGAAGAAAATGAGAGTGTTTTTCAGCAAGGCCCATTTTAAAATTCATGTTGTTAATTTCTTTTTATATTATTCTGTTCCCTAGATCAAAATAAGTTTAAAAAGAATTATTTGTTTAAAAGTAATTACTTAAAAATAGAATTTCTCCCTCTTCTCTAATTTTTAGTTTAGAAAATTATAGTGGTTAAGATCATTGACTCTGGAATTAAATATGAATATTAGTCCTAACTCCGACAAAAATGTAACCTTGAATAAGTTACTTTTATTCTTAATTTTCTAATTGCAAAATGTGGATAAGAGAGTATCTATATCAAAGTTTTATTTTAAATATTAAACGAGACAATGTGATTAGAACATACAGTGTGGCCCTGGGCCCAGTAAGTGCTTAATCGATATTTCGTTTTATAATGTAACATCCATGACAGAGCGGTCACAGCCATGACATTTGAGGGACACATGCTGTGGAGCTGAGGTTTTAGGATGAGAAAAGCAATTATTCAGGATATGCCCTCCCTGTTATCTTTAGTTTTTCCACAGTTTAAAGCAAATTAATCAGAATTGATCTTATTGGACATGTATGCCAATATACCCAAGTAAAAATGTGTAGACACAAATTTTAATCTGAGTCCATTCTGGTGAGATTGTTGACTCACTTTTCAACTTAATTTGTCTTTGTTTATAATATACTCTTTGTTAGCTTTCTTTTGGCAAGAAATATCATTGTAATCTAGAATAATCCTTCCAATATATAGCATGTAATTTTGAATATTTTAATAGTTGTATTTTAACATTAAAATTAGTGGTTTTGACAATAAATGGATAAAGAAGGTAACAGATATCTCTGGATAAATGCAGCTTTATGATGTTGAGAACAAGAAACCTCTTAAAAACAACATTCTCATACAAAATAATATTTTTCATTGAATAGTAATTGTTAGAAATACATGTATTTCATTTGTTAAGTGTTTATAGGAATCTACAATAATGGTATATTAAACATGTGAACTACAAAGTATAATAGAATATTTTCTAATGCCTTAGAATGTAGAGAGTACATAATCTCTAAATCTTACATTACAATTATCTAATGTAAGATTTGGTCTCATGTAATGCATTGGTCTAAAGTATTTCATGTTTATCTAATATAAATGTTAGGTGGCTTAAGAGCACACAGAAACAATATCTTATGAGAGGGAGTCATTGCTCTGGACAGTGTTTCACGGAGGCGGTAGTGATTGGGAATTTAGGGTGGGCTTGAGAAACATTTGGAAGAAGGAAACAAGTAACATCACACAAATAATCTACTAATCCGTGAATCCAGAATTATCTGTAATAGGTCTCAAGCATTTTAGCAGTGCATGGTATTTCAGGATAGTCTTCAAAGAGATTTCTAAATAAAGCGACTGCAACAAGTGCCCTTAGTAGAGGAAGAAAGATATGAGGAAATCAGAATGAGAGAGTTAAAATGGTAGTGTCCTTGTGAAATTTAAATTAGAAAAAAAGAGTGTCTGGCAATTATGAATGTCGCTCTCAGTTGTGGATTAAGAGGCATGCTCAGATTTCAAGTTTCTGCTTATGTAGAGGATGTCCAAATTTTGTCTTTACATAGTTGAATGACTTGCAAGATTAGAAAAGCCATTTAAAATCTTCCCTTGTTAACCAGTTTCACTTTCTGTGTGATCTAGTTTTAAACCATATTTATCTGAATTAAGTCACTAACGAGATAGCACTCTAGGAAAGTAAAAATCTGTCACCCTGGAGAATATGATGTGTCTAGTTACGCACTGCTATATGGGAACTCGACGATGTGGAAAGACAGATGTTTCTCTTCATTAAGCCTCATTGAACTGGAGATCTTTTGGAGTTTCTTATTGTTGGCTCCATGCTTGGAATGTTACAGTACATTCATTTCCTTTTTAACTATGAACAATTTTTTGGTTCTTTTAATACTGTACTCAGGAGCCATAGCACTTTGCACTTCGATTAGGAAAAGAGAGGGGCTTATGTGTGTGTACATGTGTATGTGTTCTAAAATATAAGTTGTATTAAATTTTAAATACATATTCTAAAATAGAAATTATATGTTAGGCTTCCTTCAAGCTACTACGGGGCTATTTCTTCTAATCTACATGCCATACCTGAGGGGGCAAAAGGAGAGAAAAACTGTGATCATCTCTTCTCTTTTTGATATACAATATTCTTAAAAACACCATTTACCTCAGAAAATTACCAAGTGACACTTATTTCATTTTCCAAACAAAATTACATATGATTAAGCAACTCTTTCCACAAATGGATAGTGTAACATCAGGTAAAAAAAAATGTATCGGTGTACACTTGGTAATTACCAGAGATTATCTTCAGTGATCACACAGCTATATTTAGTGGAATCAACATTGCCTTTACCCTCAATGATTTTCAAATCTTCCAACTAAATTTCCACACTGCTTTTTTTTATTTTAGAAAATTCTAAAAAAGAACTTTCTCCATAAGTACAAGGAGTAAATAGGATTGTCATCTCTTTTTTTTTTCTTTTTAATAAATGAAATACTTATTTCTTTTGTTTTATATTCTTGGTCAGCAAACTGGGAATTCAAATTATACCTTCTGAAATGTTATCTTTTGAATACAAACCAAAGTCCCAGCTCAAAGCCCAGTATCTCCAAGTGAAGCACAAATCTCTACATCAAGTCTGAAAACCTGTGAATAAGTAGATTAGCTGTCTCTCACATAACCGATTCTCAATGACGGGAAGATACGATAAAGCCTGCCATTCAAGACGGGGAACAATGGAGACATAGAAGCCACTGTTAAGGACTCCTTGAACGAACACAGTTTTGTCATTAAATTCTAATTTTGCTTTATGAGCCTAGCCTCCCGGTCGGATATTTTTTGTTGATGGGTTTGTGTTTTGTTTTGTTTTTAACATCCGGTGGATCTGCCCTTTGAGAGACACCTCCTGTTTCCTCACCCTCCGTGGACATGTATGAGGTCAGTGTTGGCCAGGTACCCTCCTTGGGTGACATTCAGCATTGTTATCCCACTTCCCCGCCTGTAGAAAGTGGAGCACAGAAGGGTTGTTTCAAACCTTAAATGGTCACACATTCTTTTAGTCCAAGATTATAGCATCTTTGGTAGCATAATTCTCTTAAAAATTAGTAGCCTTCCTATTTTATTTGAGGCAATTCCACTAGTTGGTATGCATTCGCACAATTAGTTTAGAGATTGGTTCTCAGATTCTCTATATTTCTTTAACATACTGGATTATCTGACTTTATCAGCCTTAAACAGGAAAACCAGACCCTTCGGCTCTTTCCCTGTGTTCTTTTCTACTTGAAAAGAATTACTATCAAGGAGACCTCCTCCAAGACTTCAAGTTGTTGTCTTTAATAAGTAGCCTCTGTGTCAAATTGTGGTTTCTCCATTCCGGCAAGACAGCAGGAGACAGAGCATGGAGAAACACACAGTAGGTGTTAATGTGCCAATCTCAGATCCCTTCTGCCCACTTTCCTTTGGAATCAGTTACGTGGTAATATATAACTTTGAGGGAGACAGGTAAATGAAATCTGATGGTGTCCTCGGAATGAAAAAAGAGAGTGTTTTGGTCAAGAACAAGCTGAGTACTCCACAGATACCAATTGCATATGCTACCAGAAATACACAGTGCTGGTTTCAACACCATATTCTCAGGCCCCACATTAGCGGGACCATTTTCTGTTTGTTTATTCCTCTTTGATTTTTAAAGATGTTCAGTTGAAGGAACATCTGTACTGTCCTGCTTTCCCAACACTAAGTGCCAATAAAAAAAAAAGAGAGAGAAAAGAAAAATAAAGAATGTCTGATAAATACAATGAATTATGGACCCACATACAGAAAGGTACTGAAATAGATAATAGTATCTATAGATTCTGGATGGGATTCAGAAATCCACAAACAGTGGAGAGCACATCCATGAAGGAAGTGCCTTGTTTAGAGTGACCAAGTTTGGAAGCATGATGGCTTACATTGCTGAATCTTTCTCCACACACAAGAGTAGGAAACATGCAGGCCTGAAAGAGAAGATATGCCAACTCTGGGTTTTCGCAGGAAGCCAGGGGCACAAATGATAGGATGGGGAAGAAATATATATGGCAATTGGCTTGGCAACCATTAATTGAGACAGCTGGAGAGGAACAGTTAGATTCTAAATCACCATAACGATAACCTGCAGTACGAGGTTGAACGATGAATCACACAACTCTCCAGCATATTCTGAAATGGGACTGTGGGGCAGAAATATGCCCCTAAACAGATGGAACTACAGATTTGTTTAGAACCAGGTCTGAAATAAAAACCCTAAATGTAAACTGACACTACTCGAACTTACTCAGTGATTGTTCTTTAGTCACAATCGATCCGCAGCTACCTGTGCTGGATAAAACTACTCCCTTTAAATAGGAGCAGTATTTAAACATAAAACATCCTAAAAGTCATAGAACTATGGGAAAATACTACACTAAAGGTAATCATAATAACAGCAAAAGGTAAGAATCATAATAACAGCAGAAGAACTATAACATCAAGCAAAATTTAAATACACTCATCTATGTGATTTAAAAGAATTAAAACAAAGAAATGTGGTTTGTTTTGAGGCAAGAGTTTAAAGAAAGCATGCAAAAGAATAAAGAAGATAAGGCAATACAAAGAACAAAATGATCTGACAGTACAAGAAATGAAGCAAGCCATACCGGAAGCAGTAAAAAATTCATAGACAATGGGAGAAAGAGAGTCAGGGACATGGAGAATAAGCTTGGGATAGTTGAGATGAATGACGTGGAAAAAACAATGAAAATCATAATGTGAGTGCGAGAGTCAATGTGTTGATGTGCACTCTTAATATTTATGAAAAAGAAGGAAACAGATGAAAAACTGTAAAGACAAAGGAGTAAATTTTTTTTTTTTTTACAATATTGATGAGAATATGCAGATTGAAAAGGCAGCCTGTGTATTAGGAGAAAAAAAAAAGTTCACACAGAGGGATTAACATTGAGATCGATCTCCATGAATACCCCAGGCTTTAAAGATTAAACAAAGAAAGTTACCTACAAAGTGGAAAATTCAGGTAAGCTCAAACTTCTCTAACCCCCAAATATTTCAGTAGATAGGTGACAAAATCTTTATGTCATCAAGTAATTCTTTGATTACTAAGAAGTAATGGTGAGTCTTGAATGCACTTGCACATGACATCAACAATGAGGAAAAGGAAGAGAAGGTTATGAAATAGAAGGTAAATCTTTAAACAAAAAAATAAGTAACTTAGAAATAATTCAGCAAATGCAAATTCAGAGGGGACAAAAGAGTTGTTAGAAAGTGTAAATTTTCTGATTTCCTCATCTTATCAGGGGCTCAATGAATAAAGATTTAACTGTGGATAAATGTATAGGAAAAAAGATCAGGTTAATTTAAGGTAAATGAGATGAAGTCCTTTTCAGAGAAAAGAGTATCAGTATGTTTTTTAGGTGTATTTTAATTACACAGAGTATCCCAATTATCTTGACATTTTTCTAAAACTATGAATTTTTAAAAGATTTTATCATGTTATCTTTTTTCTGTTTCCGTTTTATACTTTAAGCATGTATTTTTTGTGAAAATAACTTTTATACTAGTATTGTATATTAAATAATAATGATAATGACCTTTACTAATTTTTTTCCAGAATTTTCATCTTAAAAAAGTGATTCTCTTACCTGGAAGAAATTTCTAATTTTTACAACTTTATATCACTTTCAATTTCAATAATATTGTTTAACCACATGTGATCATTTTAACAAAATATAAAACATTTTCTACTAACACGATTCCTGTAAAAAAAGGTATATTTTATAATAATATAAATACATATTATTCTTGTTCTGAATTAACTAACACATTTTTGTTATTATTTTGTGTTTTCACTGATGCTTTAACTTAAAAAAATTACTTCGTTTCAGTGGTAATTGAGGGGTAAATTTTCAGACAATAAGAAATGGCTTAACTCTAGGACTGTTATTAAAATTAATGATGTTATTGTTAGGCTACAGTATATTATTAATGTCCTGTTATTGTTAATCATCATTAGGGACTTAAAACATCATTATCATTACTTTTCCTAAGTTTTATTTAAACATCATCAGCATTAAAGAAAATCAATGAAAGGGTGAGAAAGATCTTATATTTCTGAGCTGGGAATCAGGATTAATTAAATTGTTTTTTATAAATAGCATGTCCTTAGAATTTTGTGACACTGGAAATTGAAGGTAAAATTGAGAAATAGGAGAGTGAGGCAGCTACTACTAGAGGAGCTACTTCCCTCCCTAACCTCTCCCTGAAGGTTTTATAAATTGTCTACAAGATAGTGTCCCAAAGGATAGAAATTATCTACTGTTTTAATATGCATAGTTTTAAGCTGATTTAAAAGGGGTTTCAATGTGTTTTTATTCCAAGAATTTTGAATTTTTTTCAAATATATCTAAAACTCCTTGTAGGTACAAATTTTCAAATATTTTGATAGCATCATTTTGATGCCACCGTTTATATTCTCTGTGGCTCAGCCAGTTTGTTTAGCTTTGTCTTTTATTTCATCATTTATCAGTCTTATGTGGGAGAACAAAGTATCAAAAGTCTAACTAATATGCCTGCTTCCCCAAAGGTGAGTTCACGTGGCCATGGCTATCTTTTCCAAAATACTATTTTTTTTTTCTATACAACGAATTATATAGTTGAATTCTTTTTCTATCTCTGGCAATAAAAGGTAGTTTTACCTTCCACATTTTATCTGCAATAGCATTGAGTGGCTTTTTACTTTAATTTGGAACAGAGAATAATATTCTGAGAGGCAGGAAAATGCCATATTAAATCACAAAGCAGTAGATTAGATATTTCATTTCTCTATAAGATGAATATTTTACTAAGATTAGAGGAGAAAATGCATGACACACACAGAAGGCATGTCTCTCGATCCCTTTTCCATCATTCATATTGTGGCTTGAAATTGTTCCCTTATCATTACTAAAGGAAAAAGACTTTTTCCCTGCTGCGATGCAATAAAAATGTGTAAAGCCAAACAAGCAAAATGCTGGTCACCTGTTGTACAACCTACATACGACGGATGATGGGATATTTCTCTAACCAAAGGCCAACTAAATCACCTCATTTTCATTGTTTTCATGGTGTTGACCAACATGCTGCCAGCCTGGCTTCTCCCTTCTGATTTAAACCCATGATTCAGAATGACTCTGGAGGGTTGTGGTGCTCTGGGATTTATGGGCCATGTGTATGTGGGATTCTCATCACTGTACGGCAACCCTGTCGTTTTTGTGACAGAGCCTGTTTGACTGGTTTTAGATTTATGATGGAAATAATTCAGAACAGAGCGATAATTTTCCCTTGGCAATTACACTACCATTTGGTACTTTGTCCCTGAGGGAAAAATGAATGTGCTGGGATCTATGCATGAGTTTAGGAGCTCGGTGTAAGGAACAAATCAAGGTCAGAATACAAATGTGGAACACGTGTTTGCTGAATTCTAGTTCTGGTTCTTCAGCCTTCAGATACTCCACACTCATGTGCATTTTTACAGTGTGTCAAATACTCTTCTGCTTCTTGTCTCCTAACCCTCTCAATAACCCCGGGAGGCAATACCATGTCTTCCATTTTGTAAGGAAAAAAAACTGAGCCTGGAAATGTTGTTATTCAGCAACTATCTTTAAACATATATAATATGAAGGCTTTGTGATGCACCCTGGGAATATAGAGGTAAATAAGACTCAGTCCCTGCTTTGGTTTTTTAACTATATATTATGAAGAATTTCAAATATGTACAAAATCGGCAGAACTGTGTAATGAAGCCCCTGGATACATTGCTAGGCATCAACAATTATTAACTCACGGTCCGTAGGTTTCATCTATGTCCCATCCAACCTGTTGGTACTGTTTGATGGGAATTTCATTATTTCTATGAATTAGTTCATCAAAATAATTTTCACTGTGTATGTGTAAATTTGGTGACATTATTAAACATGGTGACCTAAAATTAACATTTCCTCAGTAATATCAAATATCCAGGAAGTATTCAAATTTCCAGTTGTCTCATAAATAGCATATATTTAAAAGAGGTTTTTTTGATTTGGGATCCAAATAATATTATTGCTCTGTGATTGGTTGATATGTATTGCTGGTCTGTTGTAAGCTATTGATTTTCCCTTTCACCTTTAAAAAAATTTCTTACTAAAGTATTTGGTGAAGAATGATGCTGACTTCCCACAGTCTGGATTTTGCTGGCTGCCTCCCCACTCTTTGCTTTTATATGTTCTTCTGCTGTATCACCTGTAAATTGATATCCTAGCTAGAGGCTTGAGCCATTATAAGTTTAAATTTTTAACAAATTTTCTGTACATGAACAAATTAAATAGTTGTCTCTCTTTTTATGATATTTGGAGCTATTGCTGTTCAATGCTTAAATCTATTCCTTCACTCGATGCTGCAAAATGGTGATTCATTTATTCCTTTTTCATTTGCAAGACAATTAGTTGTTTAAAGAGAAACTTGTCCTCATTTACTGTTTGGCGACCCAGTGATACAGTTTTTAAGGAAAGACAGGATAAATACTTGATTGTTTCCCTGTATTTTTCAGTTTCAAAAATAATGAGCCAGTTCTTTAGCATGTTTCATAGAGACCAATTACTTTGTTTTGTTCTGTTTTATTTAAGTATCATTCTGACCTATTTAATGTTTAAATTCAAAATGTTCTAACTGACCAAAAGCTTCTTCAAGTTGGCTGCAGAGCCCAGAATAAATGGGATGCTATCACTCTGCTTTTGTTAGATTCCTTTTATCATTTTTTGGCAGCTCTTCGAAAGCCTTTCAAACTGAGTTTTCATTCTCTTTGGTGTGGCCAGATTACATCTCAGATGTGATTTTTTTTTTTATTTTCAAAAATGCATTTACTTTTTGGATTCTATCTTCCTATGTTATCACTAAGTCTCGTGTTAGTCTAAGATTTAGACCCTACCTATACATTTAGAAAATTCCATAAGGAATTATAATGACCACATATATGTAGCAATACTTCTGTGGATAAACTGGGGGTGGGATTGGCTTGGTTATGAGATTCTTGTTGTGATTTTTTTTAAAGATTTTTTTTATTTTTATTTATTTTTAGAGAGAGGGGAAGGAAGGAGAAAGAGAGGGAGAGAAACAGCAATGCATGGTTGCCTCTCACATGGCCCTCACGGGGACCTGGCCCGCAACCCAGGCATGTGCCCTGACTGGGAATCGAACCAGGACCGCTTGGTTCCCAGCCCGCGCTCAATCCACTGAGCTACACCAGCCAGGGCTCTTGTTGTGATTTTTAATCGAGGTAGATTGTCCAGGCCCAGGAGTCTGCCAGGCCCAGTTATGTGCGGAAAGCACATGCTCTATGCATATGCCATTATTTGAGTGCTTCCTTCTTTCCTTCTCAGTGTGAGTATAGGACCTCCAAACCTCGTCCTACAGCCATCGTTCTTCCCTCTCCTATAAGACCTCGAGATGGCAAATATGTTTTGGTTGAGTCAATCCCTCTTATTTAAATTAAAGATCATAATTTAATACAATAATTTCTCCCTCCTTTTTGCGCCATATTCCAGTTCTTTATCTATTGTTCTCTCCTGTGTTAACAATATTTCTGAAAGCAAAGAGTTGCTGTAATGCATGTTCTTCATGGTAGGTGTATGGCTGCTAAGTGGGATCAGTTCCTCCAGGAGAGAGTCTGGGCTGGGCTGTTCCTTGAATTATGGAGATTAGACTGGGTACTGAATGAACCCAGGGAATTGGGGGCAGTGATAAAGAAAGTGGTTTTGGCATAGTGGCCAAAAATGACCAACATCTAAAAGCTGTATCTACAATGAATACACTAGGACCCCCATTTCCAAGTCACAGCCATGGACCAAACACTCTCCTTCCTCATAAGTTCTAGTATATTGTTTCCCTCATAAAACCTCTACAGATTATTACCACTTGATATCCCCCTGACTCTTCTCCTCATATATTTTTACTAGAAGATGGCAGAATGAATACAAAATTACTCGCCAGGCTTTTTTGGAAAGTGATAATATCACAGACTTGGTACAGAAGACTGGCTTGTATTATCAGCACCACCCTTACTTGCGATGACCCTGGAGGGTTAGGTAAACTTTCTTGGCCTCCATTTTGATCTGTAAAATGAGGAGAGTGGTATTTCTAACTTCAGAATATAGCCCTAAGTCTTTGATGACATGATGACATGTGGACGTGGCACAGGGACTGGCCCGCAGGGAGGGCTGGAGCAGCGCTGCCCCACAGTGACCACCCATGTTTCTTTGTCAGAGACCAGTTGCTGACTGATGAAGCCTGAAACCGTGACCTCAGATTTGCCAAGAACCACAATATATTATAACCTTCAGTATGATAATTCTAATTCGGGTATTTCATCCAAAGGAAACCACTCAGAATGAGTAAAGCATTATACACAAAGGTGTCCATAGCTCTGCTACTTATGAATGTGAAAAATGCATACAGCCCAAATAAAAATATTCAACAATAGTATAGTGTATTTCTCTTCCCAAAAGAGTGCTGTTAGAACTAATCCAAAGATAATTGTGAGGAATTCCTAAAAATATGAAAAATCATTATAAGTTAAATATAAAGACTCATGTACTATATAATAAAATCTATACTAAATGCAAAACTTTGACATAAATATTAGACAAGAGGAAATATACCCAGTTATGTTTAAGTGGTTTGGTTTGAATGATGTTTTCCCTTTTCTGCTTTGCTATTATTCACACATTTTTCTAAAAAGCAGCCTGATAGGATGTTAGAAGCTCCACTGATTTATGGGCCTTTAGATGAATGATTTGATATCCCAATGCCAGTGAACTCAAACTCTGCAAAATACTTCTGGATTTTTAAAAAATCCTTTTTATTTCCATATGGCTCTGTAGAGCACCGAAAAATTTAATGGCTGAGTAAGCAGACTTCCAAAAACAACTTTAAGCATTGTATTTTCCATAGAAATCATAAGCTATGTGGATAGATAATTTTCCTCATGACCTTTCAGACTATTGTCTGTATTGCATTTCTGGAATGCATTAACTCTGTCAATTAACCTTAAGTGGGACAGACAACTTCCTATATAGAAATTATGGAAAAATGTGTTCATTGCTTAAATGATTTCTCAGTGACCTTCCCATATTATCTAATGCTGTCTTTTAGCAACTGAGGAACAGTAAATAACGCATGGATACGCTTTTGGAATATTTTTTGACAAGTCATAAGAAACTTTTTTTAAACAAATATCATTCATAGCCTTTGAAGAAAATCATTATGTCTGTTTTCATGTCATCAGTTCCACTCACTAAGGCATATTTTTCTTATAACCTTAATGAGTACATGGTTTCCTAAGATCACCTAGGAAATTATGTTTCGGTGTCTTCTCATCTTGGGAAGGGCAGGTGGCATATTGAGTGTGCTCTCTACTGAAGCCAGAGTCACCTGTTTAGAGGCTAAGTCAGATGATCATTTCCAGCTTAAAAACTGGTGGTGGCTTTTTGTCACCAGTAGAAAAACAAGCCGAAGCCCTTATTTAAGGTCTCTCACGATCTAGCACCGCCTCTTCTTCCCCAGCTCGCTTCACTCCAACCACAAAGGCCTTTTGCTATCTTTCAGCATCTCAGATGTGTTCCTGTCTCAGGACCATTGAACTTCCGGTTCCCCAGCCAATCAGAATTGCTATCCCACCAGATTCACTCAACCTGTTACATCACTTCACGCAGGAGTCTTCGCAGTGGCCTTTCTTAAGCACCCTACTTCAGTGATTCCCCTATAATTCTCCTTTCCCTAATCTTGCTAACGTTCTCTTCATATCACCTGGGATTACATTATATATTTACTGCATATTAGGTTTAATGTGATTGGTGCTATGATGGTAACATGTAAACAGATGTCAAAAGAGAGGAGAAAGAAGGCATTTGACACTAGTTCATTGTGGTATATGGGAAGGCAGCCTTATGCGGTAGAACCAGGGGGAGCTTGCTTGTCAGTCCTGGCTTTGAAACTCAGTTCTGTCACTTGCTAGCCAAGTGAACTTGGCAAAGTGCTCATCTTCCATAAACTGTAGCTCCTTTATGTAAAGAAAATGGGCATCATAATACTGACCTTGAGGCTACTAAACTGAAACAAACTTACACCTTCTTTCTATACCATAACTAATACCACAATACCATATGGTACCACCTTCTTTCTAATACCATAACTTCCAATATACAGTAAACCTTCAGCATAAAATAGTTTATAATAGTGAAGTTGATAGTTTTCTAAAAAAATAACTAGTTAACTTTGGCTTTAAAGCTAACAACTTTTCCTTTTGGAGAAGATAGCTAACATCTATTAACTCTTCCAGTTAATGGTCAAAGATTGATTCTGCTTCTTAACATTATTGTGTGCCCAGAGGCCCCCTGTGTTTAAATGGTGGCTGATTTCCTGAGGAATTATGCTTGGAAATAAAAAAAGCAGATGGAGAGGATAGGGTGGTTTTAGTGTTAGTAGTAGGACTATAAAGGTAGCAAAACAATATTTCTGGTGTTTTATTGTTAATTATTAAATGTTTACTGAAAAAAAGGACCCCACAGATCATGTAATCCACTCCTGTCAATTTACTGACTAGGGAAAAGAGATTTCCAAGCCCTCCATCAATTTCTTTAAATGCATGATATAAAAAACACTGGTGCTTCTAGGAGTGTAGAAAATAATTTGTTAATCAAGGAAAGGAACAGAGATGTTTATATAATGCCTCTGTTTTCTCACTGGTCCTAAAGCTATTTTATTTTGGTGTAGACTAGCTTACCCAGAACTGTTGAATAGACAGCAGTGGCCTTCTTTTCTTCTATCGTGTGTATCACCAGTAAACAAGATGAGCAAAAATATTATAAATATCACTCTGATAGAATTTTTTTTATCCTGCTGGTGTCTTTTAACCTTAGAAAATTATGTTTAAGTTGCAATATATTTGTAAAGTGCTCTTCTTTTTAAGAACAATTACATTACTGCCATAATTTAGTTAAAGGAACATTTATTGAGTACTTATTTTTGTAACAGATTCTGTATTAAGCTATGTGGATAAAAATATGGGTAACACATACTTTATTTCCTTAGAGTCCATGGAATGAGAAAAACTATGTTATGATAAAATTATAATTAGTATCATGATAATTACTACAAATAGATATGCATCGAGGTGATACCTGATCCCAGAAAAGAGGTGTCTAAGTCAGTTCTGGGAGAAGGCTTCCTGGAAGAGATGGAGAAGGTGAAGGGGGGGCTATCAGAACTCTTTTTTTGTGTGCAACTTTTTACATTTCTAATTTTATGGGGCTCCAAATAAGTAACTTCCTTTTCGTCTCTTCAGGCATCAGCTCACTGGTGCCTGAATCATACCTTTGTTTTCTCTAGGAATTGTTCAAATGGACTGTTGGTTGACAGAAATACCCCCCTCATTATTTTCCTTTTTTCTCTGGTATCCTGAGGACTAGTGGTGTTTCCAGTCTTCACCATAGTATCTTTCCATAAAGAACACACACAAGTCTTTTAATAATGGGTAACACAGAATAATAATACAATAGGAAACTTTTTAGTTAAGCATTTCAGCATTACTTTAAAGATCTGTGCCCTACGGGATGGTTACAGTGTCTTCTGCATATATTGTGAACTATGTATGAGGCTACTTATTGTTTTTAAATGAATATTCAATTAATGAAGACTGGAGTATGATGCTCTGAAGAGTCTGAGGGTTGTGTTTTTTATTTTTTCATAAGTTTCGAGCACTCAGAAACCAACTGATTTTAAAGAAAGTGCATAGTAAAATAGCTTATTTGTGTGCAAGCCACCAATCTTGGCAGATTCAGTAGTTAACATTCACAGGAATTTAGAGGGTTTTTAAAAAGGAGTTTTTGATCTTAGGTGAAAACAAAACAGTTAAGAGCAGTGCATTGCAACATCAGCTAATAGTGTCTTATTTTAACTTCCTTCTTATAAAAATAATCTCTTGTACTCAGAGATACGTTTTATTGCAGGCTTCAATAAATTGAAGAAAGAGCGGGGTATGATTGGGGATTGAGGGGATGGGAGGAGTAATTGTATAGCTGTAGATGGGAATCTTTCCTCTATTTTTTTTTACTTTTCTCATTTGACTCTCTTCCCATTGTCTTTTCTTTGACTCCCACATCATTTTGTATGCCAACCCCACCCCAACAGGGGAGAAGATGGACATTATCTACAACTTCTTCTAAAATATTAATAAATCGCATTTAGTTATGCATGATATATTCTTTAAATTTGCTATTTTCCTCCCTCTTTTGGTAGTGGCATTTCCCTGTGATGATGCAAATTTAGGGAAACTGCATTTCAGTGTCAGGACCCTAAGTGTATTTCCTACTGGGCTGATTACTTTGTGCTAATGTAGTGTTCCACTCACTGGATTCCACACACTTCCCCGTAATTGATTGCATTATCAGCAGGAGTAATCACAGATATCATTACTAGCCGATTACACAAACACATATCTAAACTAGTCACTTGTTCAGCAAGATTATCTTCTACAAGTCTTAATTTTGTAATAAAGCTGATCATCCTCTTGTCCAATTGAGTGTAGCTACATATTTTGATCTCGTGAGCCAAATGCAGATACAGAGTCTGACAGAAGTAAGGCCTGCTTGAGTGTGGCTGGAGAGGTAATAATATGAGTGTAATAATTTATAGTTTTAATTCGAACATTTCACCTAAAATGTCATGTGGTGTGCTTGCATATGATATTGTTATATTACAGAATTGCATGCTTATGATTTTGTAATAAAAGATTTTGTAATAAAAGGGACATTATTTGTGCCAGACCCTGTATATTGAATTATGTAGTAGGTAATTATCTATATATGTTTGTAACAGTACAAAATGAGGGAATTTGAGTGTTATTTGTTTCTTATCTGAAGACTGCATTGGAGAAGGTTAACTGCTTTAAAAAAACGGACCCAAATTTGTAGAAGGATCAAACCCAGTAGAAATGTATATACTGATTACATAATGGAATCAGGTGTGAAAACTGGTACTTGGGCATGTAGTCATCCAGAGACCCAGATAGGTTTCTGACATATTCAATGTAAGAGTTCCACACCTACCTGGAAGATTCATTTCACAGAAAAAGACCATGGAGGAGCTAATGAGAGATGTCTATGAGCTGTCCTGGCAGTGAGGAACATTCATATTCTATTGGCTAGATCTTAGTCACATAACCACAAGTGACAACCAAGGAAATGGGAATTATGGTCAGTCCTAAGAAGTAAGGGAAAGCAAGGATTTTGGTGAGCAGTGAGCAATTTTTGCCATGAGTACTCAAAACGGAACTTGCTCCGTGTCTCTATCTAATGAGTGAATACTTTACGTGCCTTGCCATCATTTGACATTTCTATCAGACTTGCTTTACTTTTATTTTCTTTACATTCTGTAGGGTCTTTTAAAACCTAGATCCAAGTCCTGACTCTTAGACTTGTACATATTAAACAATTAAAGAATGGGAAGTATAAAAATTATAAACTGTTTTTTTAATCTCTTAAATAAATTATGCCCATGTTGCTGTAATTATTTCTCAGCAGGTTAAATTATAGATAAGTAGGTTAGAATAAAACATTTTTGAAGCTAAAACAAAATATCTTTTAGTTCAGCTCTCTTATTTCACAGGTAAGGAACATAAGGCTTGAAGAGATGAATTTATTTGTCTAATTGCACATGGAACATTAATGGTTTCCAGCTCTTTCTCCATTTGAGTCCCTTTCTGAAGGAGAGTCTCTTTCCATAACATTAGTTGTCATCTTTTTATTTGTAGACATGTTGCCCACAAAGCATACATCATTGAATAATGTTCATCCATTTACAGAGATGAAAAACACAATAAATTGTAACTGACATAAGGCTAGTGTGTTTAAATCTCTGAGAAAATACAGTATTTTTGTGATTTCTTAAAAAATAATAATGGTTTCTAGATAAATCATTTTCAACTCTAAAATTGTATCATCCATGGCTATGTTTCTGATTTTCGTAGGTGCCATGGGAAGCATTAAAAAAAAACAAAACAGGCAGGTTTGGAAAATGCTTAAATTGTAAGGTAACATAGTTATAGTCAAGACTTTAAGATGCCACTTTAATTTCATCATCATTTTGAAAGTAATCAGTATTAAATATTATTATACAGAGCTACATGAAAAGTAGAGAGAATTCCAGAGGAACCAAAATTTTATTTTAGTAATCAATTATTTTTAATAACTTGTGACCTCTGAAGAGTTTCTGAGAAGGAACATACCTATGGTAGATTTTATTCAAGTTTCACACTGTCTTCATTTCTAAAACCATGCATTTTGAAGGAATTGAACTTCTGGCCAAGATGGAGGTGTAGGTAGATCTGTATCACTTCCTTGCACAATGAGAAGAAGGGTAACAACCAATTTAGAAAACAAACACAACCAGAACTTCCTGAAAATCGAACTGTGTGGAGGTCCGACAACCAAGAAGTCAAAGAAAAAACATCCAGACCAGTAGGAGGGGCAGAGATAGGCATCCAGGTCAGAGAAGATGCAGGGAAGGCAGTGGCTGGGGGGCCAGGCCACATTCACATGCAGATAAACCAGGATGAACAACTGGGGAGTGAGACAGACTGTGCAGCTCAGGGTTCCAGTGAAAGAAAATAAAGCCTCAAAACTTCTGGCCACAAAAACCTGTGGGGACTGCAGTAGCAGGAGAAACTGCCAGTCTCACAGGAGAATCTTTGGGGTGGGACCAATGGGGTCCTAGAATATACATAAGCCCATGTACCCAGGTTTCAGCACCAGGGAAGCACTGAGAAGGAAACATTTGCTTGTGGGAAGTAGGGGAAGTGACTGAAAGTGGAGCAAGAGCTGGGAAAGTGGCATTGTTCCCTTTTGACTCCTCCCCAACAGACAGCACCACAATAGTAAAGAGGGTTGTCCTAATCACTGAATGCCTAAGGCTCTGCCCTGTAAAATGTAACAGGTGTGCCAGGACAAAAAAATATGGTCCAAATGAAAGAACAGATCAGAACTCCAGAAAAAGAACTAAGCAATGAGGAAATAGCCAACCTATCAGATGCAGAGTTCAAAACACTGGTAATCAGGATGCTCATAGAAATGATTGATTATAGCCACAAAATAATGGAATAAAGGAAGGCTATACAAAGTGAAATAAAAATATACAGGGAACCAAGAGTGAAGGAAGGAAACTGGGACTCAAATCAATGATTTGGAGTAGGAGGAAGAAATAAACATTCAACCAGAACAGAATGAAGAAACAAGAATTCAAAAAAACTGAAGAGAGGCATAGGAACCTCTGGGAAAACTTTAAACTTTCCAACATCTGAATCATAGGGGTGCCAGAGGAGAAGAGGAAGACCAAGAAATTGAAAACTTATTTGAAAAAGTGATGAAGGAGAACTTCCCCAATCTGATGAAGGAAATAGACTCATAGGAAGTCCAGGAAGCCCAGAGTCCCAAAGAAGTTGAACCCAAGGAAGCACTCACCAAGGTACATCATAATTACATTACCCAAAATTAAAGATAAGGAGAGAATCTTAAAAGCAGACAAAGAGAAAAGGAGACAGTTACCTACAAAGAAGTTCCCATAAGATGGTCAGCTGATTTCTCAAAAGAGACCTTGAAGGAAAGAAGGGGATAGAAACAAGTATTCAAAGTGATGAAAGGCAAAGACCTCTATCCAAGATT
Source organism: Micronycteris hirsuta (assembly GCA_004026765.1). Taxonomy (NCBI): domain Eukaryota; kingdom Metazoa; phylum Chordata; class Mammalia; order Chiroptera; family Phyllostomidae; genus Micronycteris; species Micronycteris hirsuta. The sequence goes on from PVJI01004892.1 coordinate 60,165, forward strand.
ACTCTATCCAGCAAAGCTATCATTTAGAATGAAAGGGCAGATAAAGTGCTTCCCATATAAAGTAAAGGAATTCATCCTCACCAAGCCCTTATTATATGAAATGTTAAAGGGACTCATCTAAGAAAAAGAAGAAGATCAAAACTATGAACAGTAAAATGACAACAAACTCACAACTATCAACAACTGAACCTAAAAAAACAAAACAAAATCAAACTAAGCAAACAACTAGAACAGGAAAAGATTCACAGAAATGGAGATCACATGGCAGGTTATCCGTGGGGAGGGGTGGGGGAGAGAATGTGGGAAAAGTTACATGGAATAAGAAGCAAATTTGGTAGGTACAAAATAGACAGGGGGAGGTTAAGAATGCCATAGGAAATAGAGAAACCAAAGAACATATATGTACGACCCATGGACATGAGCTAAGTGTTGGGGAATGCTGGAGGGAATGGGGGTACTGGGCATAGAAGGATAAAGGGGAGAAAAAAATGGGACAACTGTAATAGCATAATTAATAAAGTATACTTTAAAAAAACATACATTTCAATATTTTTGTGTTCATGTAAATCTTTATCTCTCCAGCTCTGCATATTAAGAGGCATTGGCATTCTAAATAGTACTATATTTAAAAAGTGAGTAATTTTGTTTTTATAACACAGAATATGGCTTCTTTATACTGTGATGAATCTTGCTTTCTACCTTTTATTTGCATAAGTAAAATCTTCATTTTTGCATCATTATGTACCTTTTTTGCATATAATTAACATTCCCTTTTTTTGACTGTACAGAGCTGGCTATTTGCCTCAGAATATTCCCCTGGAGATTATCAGATACCTGTCTGAGGAGAAGGATTTTCTTCCTTGGCACGCTGCCAGCCGAGCTCTTTATCCTCTAGATAAATTACTGGACCGCATGGAGAAATACAATGTCTTCAATGTAAAAAGATATATTTTCTTTTTCCTATTTTCACATCATAAAGTATTTTCTCACTTTCTACTATATTCAACTGCTCCTGAGTTACTTCAGTTCCTTCTAATTCGTGTTATCATTTTTGTCCTGATTTTCCATGCCACAGTGATGACAATTACTTGAAAGAGAAATTTAATACAAGCTACTTTTTGTTCTGGCCTAAAAGTATCCATTAAGCTTACATGCCTCAGAATTGAAAAAAAATATATACACAGCAAATTCTTGAAATTCAAATTTACTTTCTAAGAGTTAAAAGGCTCTGTGTTCACAGAGGACTTAACCTGGGTAGAGGGATTGCAAAGATCTTAACAGAATATAGACAGTTTCAGTAAAGGCTCTTAGTCATTGTTTTTATCTGAAAGGACACAGTGAATTCAATTCACTTCCTTAATTAACAAGGATAAGATCAACACTGAGGCAAAAGCCCATTCATAATTGGGTCCAATGGGACGTGAGAAAGCAAACAACAGATAATCCAAATAGACATGAAGACATGACAAACATTCCGAAATGTTACCTGACCGGATTTCCTAAACTGGCAGCCCAGTCAACCAAAATCGTGCTGCTGACTCCACTTAGTCTAAAGTAATGATCATTTTGGATAAGATTAGGATTAAGTACTGCTAATGAGCTTTTGATCCCTAAATGTCTTATCACCAGTGAGGCTTTCCCTATGAGAATATATCTTTGTGCTTTCTATCAACTTTGAGCACTGTTTATTTACACTTAGTTTCAAGGGTCTTTCTTATGTTTTATAAAACTATTCTGTTTCTTATGACATTCTGGCTCTGCTAATTAACCTACACATTTGGAATTACCACGACCAGATCTAATAAAAACCTGCTTATTAGAAGCATCTAATTATCTGATGGGCATTAGAATTGCTTCTTTTTATTTTATCCTAAACCTACATGAAAACACCTCTATTTTAACTTTTTTAATAGGAATAATACTGGCTTGACTGTTAGTTTTGTTACTTTTGTCGAAGCCCTTAAAACAGACATGCAAAGAAATGTGTCATTACAGTAACGGCATTATTTTTATATGCTGGACTTATTATATTTTTCTTTCCTCAATACAGAAACACTGCGATATTAAACTTTTGTAAAAGTAAAATACATTTTTGTATATATTTATACTTTAATATATCAGGTCTGACATCTCAATTTCAGGAAAAGTTAGGAACCGCTTTTACTGTAATTTCAGGGCTATCATTCTTTTGACAAAATTCAGGACCACATTAAATTGAAGAGAGTTTACCTTACATTGCTACTGATATTTAAATATGTTATTAACAGAATGGGTTATTGACTTTGAAGTACTGTCATTTTACTTGTGTATTCTGTGCATGTCAGATTGAACAATGCTAGGCTTTCATCATAAGCTTGCATTAAATATGCTCTATTGATGTAGAATGCACAAATGTTAGGGGCACATGTTTGTAAACTTGACCTACATTTGTATATATGTATGCATGAGTGTCATCATCCCCATTCCTCAGTTTCCTTATTTTGCTGCAAAAATTGTCATTGAAAATAATAGTGCAAATTTCTTCATCATTCAAGAAGTAAAGAGTAGACCTCCACCCTTGCAATCATATTTTATTCTTATTTTCTGTATTTGAAATACTAAGTTGAATAAAATCATCATGCCCAAAATTTTACTGATATTGTAAAGTAGGTACATTTAGAAAATGTTTTCATTTCATTATATAATTTTAGTTGTCATTTTGGAGAGATTGGGAACTGACATTATCTTTATTTCCCCTACTCCCATTTAGGAATATATTTTAAAGCAAGTTGCAACAACGTACATCAAGCTTGGATGGCCAAAAAATAATTTTAATGGATCTCTTGTTCAAGCGTCTTACCAACATGAGTACTGTTTTATTTTAGTATTTGCTCCTTTTCCCCAGAGCTGTTTTGTACAATAACACACTCGAGTACCGTTGTGAGGGTAGCAGCAGGAGATGGTCTTTCATTCCCTTTGCACCTTTCATTTCCCCCTCCTGGGAGGACTGCTGATGGGGAGTGGAGTCTCCACCCCGTGGTACAGAGAACAAAGGCATTTCCTTGCCTTGTTTTGATTTAAAATCTGCCCTGATGGGCACAGGTGAGGTCTGAACCCGTGCCCCACACTGTAATACTGTTTCCAGAGCAGACTTTTAGTATGATGAACTTCTACTTTGTCTCTTACTCAGCAAAATAGGATTTCCATATCTGAGATCTATTTTCCTGCTAATTATTTATTTATCTACTATAGTGTAGTGTAATGTGATGAGTTATGCTTTCTCCCTCAGTATTAACACTGCTTTCATTTCCCCCCCGTCTATGGCACATAAGAGAACTGCGTCGAGAAGTGATAATGCTGGCATGCAGTTTCGGCAACAAGCACTGTCACCAACAGGCCTCAACGCTGATTTCCGATTGGATTTCCAGCAACAGGAACAGGTAAATTGAACCAAATCCTGATTTCTTGATATGATACAACACTGCTTTCAGATTCTCAGTGGATGCATTCTATTTATCAACTGCAGAAAATAAAGATAAGAAAAAAAATGCAAAACTTTGGATTGAGTTCACAGCTCACAAGGCAACAACAGCAGGGAAGCCATAATACACCTATCTTTGCAAGGTTTTACTCAGTTTTGAAATAACTCTCTAAAAGTTAGGCCCTTATTCATCATATCTAAGTGTTAATTTATTTTGATTTTGATAGTTTAGCTCTCCGATGAGAACAGAATAATTAAATATGGGCCAAACTCTAAGGTTGTTTATAAAGGTTATGGTATTTATTCATTAAATAACTGGAAGCATATGATATAAACAAAGTAGCCTAAGTTAATATTAAAAACTAAAAACAGAAAGGTTATAAAAAAAAGATCTTTACTCTTTCAGTGACCCTTGACAAAGGCCTTAAACTTATATCTTATCTTGGAATTTCATAGTGCAGTATTTTAATACATTATGGGTATTACAATTATTTAATAGAATTATTTTTGATAAAAATATACTAAATGTCACTTGTTAATGTTAATGAAAAGAATACTCAGCATAAAAAATCAGAGATTAGTGATCTTCTTACTGCAGTTTTGTAAACTTTCTTAGGTGGCTTTCTATTTCCAAGGACCATTATTTTCCATTGCTTTTTGCACTTTGGCTGATTTATAATCAATCCTCTCCAGTCTTTGGCCACTGTGTTAAGGTGACTCTGATGAGAAAGGTGAGGGATTTGGGGCCAATTAGTTCAGATGATTCTATTCCACCTGCCACAATGGGCCTGCACCTCATCTGAGTGCCTGGGATGACCCCTGGGCAACAGAGAAGGGGGTTTGTTCTCAACGAACACAGGGAACCACAGAGAGCATTACACACTTACGGAACAAGTTAATATGGTCTTGTTGAGTGTTATTTAGATTTGTGCATCATATCTCTCTCCAGATCAAAAGGTAGCTATCCTGCAGAAAACTTTGTAAGGGAAACCTTTCACTTCATTACTTTGTAATTTGTCATAATATCTCACCTTCTCTAGCATTTTCCTGTTTGCCCTTTAAGTTAATCATTTCTGGTCTTTTACTGAGCTAAGAAAAATATTTTATCATTATCATCTCTCAATTGATCCAACATATGCTTGAAGACAGTTATTAAATCTGTGATCAGTCTTCTCTAGAACTAGAACGTCTTCATTTTTAAACTTTTACTAATGGTTATTTTTATGCTAAGTCTTTTGAAAACTGTTATATCAGACTTAAAAATGTTATAAAAAACTTGTTTTTATTTTTCCTCCTTTAATTCTAGTACATATAGTTAAGCAGTGAAAACATAAGGACTTATCCAAAATCACTACATCCAAAATTTTATTAAGATACATAATCATATTATATATGAGAAAAAAAGGTAAAGTATATAATTGAAAGATTGTGGTCTCTACTTTCCTCCCTTTGTTTTTTGTTTGCTTCTTTCTTTCTTTCACTGATACAAGCCTTGTCTGAGAGGTGATAGCTGTTTTTTTATGCTTTAATGAAATGTATCCTTGTTAACATATATTCTTACCATTTATTAAAATTATACTCACACCATTGCATTACTGCAATTTCTCTAGAGTCTTCAAGCCTAATATTACTTCCTACATTTAAAAAAGTAGCTATAGCCCTGGCTGGTGTAGCTCAGTGGATTGAGCGCGGGCTGGGAACCACACGGTCCCGGTTCGATTCCCAGTCAGGGCACATGCCTGGGTTGCAGGCCAGGTCCCTGGTGAGGGCCATGTGAGAGGCAACCATACATTGCTGTTTCTCCCTCTCTTTCTCCCTCCCTTCTCCTCTCTCTAAAAATAAATAAATAAAATATTAAAAAAATAAAAAAATAGCTATTGGTAAAATACTATTTTAAAAATAATTCACTTGTTTCACAAAGTTTTGTTGAGTGATTCTCAGTATCACCTGGGAGTGGGAAAGCCAAGAGAAGAGGCAGAGCTCAGTGTTAGTGTGTTAGTGTAAAGTAGAGCTCTATCAACAAATAGTTGTACTTTGAAGCAAGAACAGGGTGAGAAGACAAGGAAGGGAGGGATTCCTGCCCTGGAGGAATCACATTTGCCTCAGAAAAGATGAGTAGGACTGTCAGATGGACGAGGCTGGACCGAAGGCCAGGGCAGTGTGTGTGATGAATATGTAAAGTGGGTAGATGAGGGTTCCCGGCAGAAGGGAAGTACATCAATTGATGTTTCACTTGAGTGTAGTAATTTTTGATTTTCTAATTTGAAGAATCCATCACTTCCCTAATTCCTTATAAATGAAGTTCATTTATAAGGTGTCAGCTCATACCGGTTTTAATAACTCTGCCATTTATTTGCAGTAAAAATAATTAAATTGAAGCCTAATACTTTAAGGTTCTTTTGTTATTTCCTTAGTCACTCGTACACTCTCCTGCTTTGCTTTCTTTTGTTACTAGACCAGTAAACACTCTGAGTGAAACCAACTCTGTGTTTACTGAGATGTGCTTAGCCAACTGTCTGACATGCCACATCATGCACAAGTGACCTCCTGCAGCAAGGGTCAAGGATATACACTGAGCTACCTGTGTGTGAAGATCAAAGGTTTAATTTGTATTTTATGGATGACAGCTTAATAATAAAACAATAATGTAATCCTGTAGTTCGTGCTGGGTTTAACTTTCTTTTTTTCTGAGATTAACTTTCTTATATTGAGTCAAGAAATGGGACTGCAAGTTTTCTTTTTCATTTCTATTTAACATTATTATTATTATTATTATTCTAATATTGAGAGTACATTTAATAAAGCTGGGGACAGTGAAGCAAAGATGGACTTAGAATAGAAGAAGCAACAGGAGAGAGTCTGGGCAGGGCTGCTTTGACTCACTGAAACACCAGAGAAAAGGGGGTTTGGGGACAGGTTCAGGAGGTTAGCCCAGGACAAGCTGCTGCCGCCCAGTGCTCCCCTAGTCGCGAGTCTCCTAGGGACCCTTAGAGTTTAGGAAATGCACGCCTGAGAGGGAGGAAAGGTGTGGATGTATTTCTGAGAGGGAGAGTACACCAAGTTTTTTTAAATGTGCATGAAACAACAGACCGATCGGTTTTGTTTGTTTGCTTGTTTTTAAGTTGAACCTTAAAAATTGTTTAAAAAAAACCTCCCAGATAATGAAGTAATATAATTATAAAATATTTGGGGCACTGGCTGGTGTGGCTCAGTGAATTGAGCACTGGCCTGCAGGCTCTATTCAGGTCAAGGCACATGCTTGGATTGCAGGCCAGGTCCCCAGCTCGGGGCATGTGAGAGGCAACCCATCCACGTTTCTCCTGCACATCGATGTTTTCCTCACTCCCTTCCCCTCTCTCTAAAAATAAATAAAAATAAAATATTTTTTTATAAACAAGATTTTTTAAAAAAGATTTTATTTTTATTTATTTCCAGAGAGAGGGGAAGGGAGGGAGAAAGAGAGGAAGAGAAACAGCAATGTATGGTTGCCTCTCACATGGCCCTCACGGGGACCTGGCCGTCAACCCAGGCATGTGCCCTGACTGGGAATCGGACCGGGACCGCTTGGTTCCCAGCCGGCTCTCAATCCACTGAGCTACACCAGCCAGGGCAAATAAATAAAATCTTTAAAAAGTATTTTGAGAGATGCTCTATTTTATGCTAATAAATCTAAAGGACAGTGAATCATGGAAATAGCAGGGATTGCAGATCTTTGGGGTGCTGCAGCCTAATCTTAATCTACTGGTGAGACAGTTTAAATCAGTGACCTTGGGTTCAGAAAAATAGGGTGGCTATGAACATTGATGCAGAGCATGATAATGGAATCAAAAAAGTGTGATGAAAACCTAGAAATGGTAGCAGCAGAGAGAAAAATTCGAGAAATACAGCAGATGATAAATTGAAAGAGTAGACATTCTGATTCCTGTTAAAATATTCAAATGCTGCAGTGCTTCTGATTGTAACGGTGAAGTCACGCATTAAAACAGACTGCGTGACATTCAGGTCTTGTTAGGCTGTGAATTGGGGACTAAGTTCGGCAGACACCGTATTTCAGAAAAGAGACAAATTGCTAAGCATTCGGTAGAGAAGAATACAAAAGATAAAAAGATCCTGACAACATGAGATACAAAAGGAGGTTGGAGACCTGAAAATTTCACTCTAAAAAAAAGGGCAGAAAGGATGCTAGACTTTTTGTCTGTATAAAAATCATAATAAAAGCAACAGCTATTAGTTTCTTTCACTGGTTGGTGCAAATAAGCAATAAATAATTGGTCTAAGCTTCACTGAGTAATATATAAGGAATATATCATTACTGCAGATGAATTCTTATTTGAAAACGTCTGTATCAAAACACTGTTGAGATCACACAGTTATCTACACAGAAATCACAATATGGCAATATGAGGTTTTCTTTGATAAAAAAAAAAATTTAACCTGAAATTAAGCGCATCCACAATAACACAGCCTCTTAATTTTGTGCTAATGTGTCATTTTCCAAATAATGTTAAAAGGCACAATGTAAGGTCTTAAGCCAATACAGATGACTTAAAGTATTTAATTAAAAATTATTTAATATTTAGTGACATTCATTCCCAAACAAATAAATTGAAAACTAGTATCATTATTCTACTTTAAAAATACCATCGAACCACAGAGTACTTGGTACATTGTGGGACATTGTGAGTTCATATGAATTAGAAATTTACGTTGAAATTAGAAAAATTAATCAGTAGAGTAGCATCTCTGGAGCTTTGCCACATACATAATACATAAACCTCACTACTCATGCAATTAATTATAATGTTACTAATGTTGCTTTTAATAATGATAATCATAATGAAAACTGTATTTGTTGAGTGTTTATTACATTTCAGATATTGGGATACAGTGCTTTAGTGCATGATCTCATTTTTTATTTTCATTTTTACAGAGGACAAATTCAAAAGTCACAAAGGTTATATAACTTGCCAAGAATATATAACATTAAGTGGTGAATTCCATCCTCAGCCTGCCTGCCTTCTAACCCTTACTGCAAGTGATTCTGTGGTTGTATGTCAAATTGCATATCTCAGTAATATATGTTTGTTCAAAAAAAACCCACAATTTTTAAAAAAAGATTTTATTTATTTATTTTTAGAGAGAGGAAGGGAGGGAGAAAGAGAGGGAGAGAAACATCAATGTGTGGTTGCCTCTCGTGTGCCCCCAAATGGGGACCTGGCCCGCAACCCAGGCGTGTGCTCTGACTGGAAATTGAAGTGGCAACCTTTTGTTTCGCAGGCCAGCACTCAAACCACTGAACCACACCAGCCAGGGTAAACCCACAATTTTATAAAAGACGCCCAACAGAACTCAAGTACTCTCTGCAGTGAATATAAGCAATAATTTTATGTAGGTTATACTACATGGCATAAGCCTATAATTCTCAAATCAGATCATGCATGAGAATCATTGGGAAGACTTATGGAATAGTTTGCTAGGCTCAGCCCCTAGACTTCTGATTCAGGTGGTGGAATGGAGCTTAAGCGTTTATATTTGTAACAAGTTCCGGGGTGATACTAATGTTGCTGGTCTGAGGACAGTTTGGGAACTGCTAGTGTGGGGAGAGGTTACTGTCTCCAGAGTTAGCTTCCCCAGTGATCAAATCACAGCTGTTGAACACATGACCTTAAGGAAATCACTTGGTTTCATCATCTGAAAAAAGGTGATAATATAACCAACCTCACAAGTCATGAGTTATATAAAAGAATGCCTATATAATATCTGGCCCTTATAAAAATCATAAAACATTAATCATCTTTGGACTTACCTTCTAATTTTTTTGACTGCCCCTGTTACTGGGTGGTGTAACTTTTAAATGGGGAAATGAAGAACAGTGTAGAATAGAACAGTACAGAACATTTATAAAATACCTTCAAGATTAGAACAATCTCTATAAGTTGAGAATGTGACGATGTAGCCTGTAACATAAAATACAAAACAAAATATTATCATAGTGATTCTCAGTTAGGACTAGGGGGACATTCCTCCCTACCCCACCAGCTTTAAGAAATACTGCCTGTTAAGGCTTCCAAGTAAATGTTACTTATTCCTCCTCCCTTAATTAGCTGGTATTTATGGCACAGGTCTCTCCATCAGCCACAGGTCATTTTATCTCACAGTGTATAGAACTCCAGGTAAGCTCCTCTCCTTTGTGTCTGCTCTCTGACCATTCATGGTTGCCTTTCATGCAGAGAACATAAAGGTGGAGACACAGAAGGCTCTTTCCATCATGGTCCAGAAACCTCCTGTGTTCTTCTCCTAAAACATAGATCCTAACCTATTGTCCGTATTTCCAAGTTATTGTGGTCCTGTTCCCTCTGTTCTTTACACTGCTTTTTGTCTTCTTCTTATGTTGTCTTGGCCTACTACAGATAAATAGTATAAATAATAGCTTAAAGTTATACCAGCCAGACCTGGCGCTGTAGAGCTCGGTTACCAGCCAGGCATTTTCCAGACAAGTGAACACAGCAGGGAGTCTGCATGGCGTAATGGAAAAGACAGGGCTGCCCAAACCTCCAGTGAGTGGGGTGAGGGATTAGGTTTGCTCCAAGTTTGTTATTTGACAGTGGCGGCTCTAGAAGACTCAATGAACTTCTCTGAATCTCTCAACCTTGTTTCTAAAGCAAGGGCATTGCTGCAAATATTCTGTGCTTAGATTAGCTCTAATGGTCCAAAAATTTCACACTTACTGTGCGTGAACATAAATCATAACATTTCCTCACATTTTGTCCACTTTGGATTCGCTTTTGATTATACAGTTAAAGGGGTGTATGTTCATTTATTCAGGTACTCAGTGAGTATGTATCGAGCAGCTGTGATGTGTCGGCCCGGTGCTGGACACTACGAAGGCAGTGCCCCTTCATTCAGTGCCAGCCCCTCTAACTTGCTTGGCGTTGAGACACGTGGTTCATGACCTCACACACCCTGAAGATGAATGGTGGGGGCAGGGAGGAATGGTGGAGGGAAACAGATGTTCAAATAATTACACAAAACTAAAAATGAATCTCAGACTGCCCCGTGGCGATTGGACCAGATCAGGGAGATCAGGGAACTAGCCTTGAGAGCTGGTAGTGGAAATGAAGAGAAGTGGACATAGTTTGGCTTGACTGAGGAAGGAAGAGTGACAAGAGTTAATGATTGTTTAGATATAAAGGGTAAGAATAAGGATGGCATTAATGAAAATTTACTAGAATAATCCAGTTGGGCTCAAAATTTTATGCATATGAATTGCTGAAATAATATTTTCAAGTCTAATTCTAAAAGTCTCCATAAATTATCACAAAGATTTAACTTTTAGCATATTGAAAATAAACTTTTTTTTCCAATAAAGTTCTTTCAAAATTTCTAAGTGTATTCAATGGAATCAAAACAACATAGCTATTTTATAACCACCATTAGTCATGTAAAATAGTCAGAAATTTTATAGTTTCCTTTTCTCTTTCCCTAAATTGTATTCTGATATATTTTGCTTGAAAATATTTTTTGGGTCACTGTAATAAAAAATACACACTACATTTTACAGACACACACACATTTTTCATGTCATTATAAAATCCTGTTAAATACTTTTCTAAATTGGGTTTTCACTACAATTGTTACTTGTATATAACTGATAAATATAAATACATTGCAAAACTTAAAGATCTAATTTTTTGTTGATTTCCTTGCTTCCCACTTAAGAATCTTGTGTTTTTTGAAAAAACTACATTGCAAACTTTGATGAATAATTTCCAAATATCAAATTTATTAAATACGAAAATAAAAATGGAGATTGGCCTTTTTCCAACTAGCTTATATAGTCACAGATAAATGTTACTCACTGCTGGAATGAGAAAAGTTTCACCTTCAGTTCTATTTCTATTTTTATATTAAAGTGCTGAGAAACTTTATATACAAAAATTTTCAATGGGGATGGAAAGCATTTTGTTATAGCAATGTAACACATTCTTCAAAATCTTTCCAAGTTCTTTGTCCAAAATCACACAGTGATCTATTACCAAATTTTTAAAATTATTATCTGACAACTCAATTAGTTTCTTCTTCAAAATTTATGACCGCAATGAGGTTTTAAAACTAGAAAGCTTGACCCGGCTGGTGTAGCTCAGTGGATTGAGCGCGGGCTGGGAACCAGAGGGTCCCGGTTCGATTCCCAGTCGGGGCACATGCCTGGGTTGCGGGCCAGGTCCCCAGTGAGGGCCATGTGAGAGACAACCATACATTGCTCTTTCTCTCTCCCTTCTCCTCTCTCTGAAAATAAATAAATAAAAAAAAAAGTTTAAAACTAGAAAGCTCATTTTCTAGGAATCAACAGCAGTATTTACCATAAATTTTTCTCTTTACTTGGTACTGCAATACAAGATACAAGATAAGTGAATGAGAAATATGCCTTCTCCTGGCAAGTGAGAGAAAGAGGGAGAAGGGTTTTTTATGAGAAGAGAATTATCTATATAAAAGTTTAGAATGTGGGACTTGATTGCCATGTTACTACCCATAGCTTTAGGTACTTCTTGAAAAGTCTTCCCTTACTCCTCAAGGAGCAAACCGTGTTGGCAGAGCACTGCACTAGGAAGGGAAAGTGACAGGCAGAGGAGGTTGTCTAGGGAGAGAACAGAATGCAAGGAGAGGGTTCAAGGCTAAGGACTGAGGAATCCCAGCCCGCGGAGCTGGGTGTGGTCTCACCCGGAGCTGTGCCCTGGAATTGAACATTTACCGTGTATTCCAAAAGTTGTTTATTTCTTCTACCAATCATCATGTATGTTCTCATTTATTATTAATCCTTTCCACTATAAATCTAAATAATTTTATCTATGTGTTAAAGGTATAGATACATCTATAGACATGAATGTGTAAAAATGTATATAATGTAAGAATTTATATCTGGAATTTATTTTTATAGATATCTCCAGGAAACTTATACAATTCTTAATTTTACTTTAACTCATTCTCCATTAAAGAATACAACCACTTGCATTCTATTTTGCATTATAAAACAGGCAGTTTATATCTTAGTTTCAAAATAGTTCTGTGTTCAAATATTTTACTCAAAGCAGTATTTTACTATGATCGTCAATATTGCCTTTACAAGTCATGTATCTCTTTACCTCCTACCAACACCTAGAATAGAAACTGCTGTTTTTTTCCTTTCAGAATATCAGAAATTACTTAATTATTAATTTTCTAAGAGTTCAGGAAGGATGCTATAAAGACTATTTATAGTCTCAGTGGATTATGTTAAGTAGCTCAAAACTGATTAACCTGTACTTTCAGTAGTTCACATTTTTACTTGCATGTGAGGTAACACAGCACCCCCCGCTGTAATTTGTTTGCCTAGTTCTTCATTTCACACTGTGCACAGTTGGGACATTGTTAATAGAGAACTTCATACACCCTGTGTGTGAATTCCATTGTAAATGCTCTTATATCAGACCCATTGAGTCGAGAGGAAAAAGTACAGCTAATTATCTATTTGAGGGCACATATTTTTGTTTACTTATATAATATGCTTATGTCACACCATAAGGATAATTACCTTTCTTCCATCACCTTTCTGTCCCGTGAATTTCATAGTTCATCAGTTATGGCTGGCCGGCCGCCTTGTTCTGAACCGTTGCCTGTGTGGCCCCAGCTTAGAGACTGCGAAAATCGCTCATGACAATTTTTAAAACAGAAAGTGGCAGGAGGACTTCTGGGATGAGTCACAATTATCATCAAAGATGTCATCATTGTTGACATTTGATTATCAATTTATACCTCTAGTTCTTAAAAGCTAAAAAATAAAGTCTTTTATGGTGCCACATTTCTCCTAGTGACGGACAAAGTGTGGCGGGGCCAGGTGTCCACATTTGGGTGATGGGATATCTGCTTAATAGTCAATCTGGTTTTTAACTTCTAGCTCAGTTTCTAAAATAAAGTATTGTTGCTCATTTTTTCCTCCATAGTAATAAGTCTACTTGATTTAGTTAAGTAGTATTCATTCAGATTCTTAGAGTACCTTATTTAGGCACCAAATATGCCTTGAGTCTCTGCCACACCCCTGATATACTAAAATGCACCAGGTGGTGGTATGATTGTGAGCAAAGGGAAATCGTTTCTGTAATCCTGAAGTTCACAGTCCAATGGTAGACCGAGGCTAATCAGGTGTACTGCAGGATGTTAACTTTATTGAGACCCAGAAGGGAGACTTATATGAAAAGGACAATTTGACCTTGCGGTGAGATTGACATTCTTGCAGAGTGACAACTGACCTGTGGTCTACAGGAAAGTTGTGTGTTGGTGAGGCAAAGAGGGAAAGGAGATATTAAATGGAAAGAGCAGGGTAAAAATGACCCTCCTCCTCCACATCATTTCTCAGTATTACAGTCTTACTACTGTCAAAAAGTTCAGCTGATTGGGAAGAATCTATACTGACCCAAGAACTGGAAGTTTTGTAATTTTTTTTTTTTTTTTTTAGTTAATCAGTTTTGTTTTCTTTTCTTTTCTGAGAAGAGGAAAAAAAAACCAGTTAACTGGTTATGATCCTTTGTCAAAGTTTTAGGGGATATCTCTTCTAAGATTGGAGTATGGTGCCAAGCAGAAATGTTTTGGAAAAGGTATGTAATAGGAAGATAATATATGAAATGTCGTAAATGTGCTTGCTATTTGAATTAATCCTATTGTGAATTCTCTGACAAATTGGAAATCTTTTTCATAGCCAGTAATGACTACCTGACAATATTTTTATTAGTAGAGCTCATACATTAAGGTTACTTGTGGGGATGTAAAGTAGAGCCTAGGGAATATAGTGAATAATATTGTAATAACTATGTGTGGTGCAACGTGAGCACTAGAATTATCAGGGGGATCTCCCCGTGATTTATATAGTTGTCTAACCCCTATGCTGTACACCTGAAACAAATATAAAATACAAAATAAATAAAAGATTATTTAAGTAATGTCTACACCTGCATATGGAAGAGGAGTTTATTATCTCTCTTCTCCCTCAGCTTCTTTGGAATCACATTGAAAGTACCAGTTTTCCTCGCCATTTGGAGAATTCAATGCATGCTACTCAGTTCAGTCCATTATGAGATAAATATTTGACTGAATGTCCTGCTTGAGAGACTAACTAATCTAGACATACTTTTAATTTACTTCTGGTGTAGCAGGGACAGTAATTGCTTCAAAAGCTAATATAACTCTAGTAAGTGCATATTTCTATTTATCTTTTATAGTCACATTTAGTTTGTAACGTAAATGCATTAATGCTTTTATATTCTAATTAAAATGCAGAAATAATTATTATACACTTGTTTTCCCAACACATTTGGCTTTTTCTCCTGACATTCTACTTTTTAAAAAATTATGTTGCTAGCCATACAAAAAGGCAAATAGTCAAGAGTATTTTCTCAAGGTGTTGTAATATTTATAGAAGTTTGCTTTTGAAGGTGACTCGATTCAATTAAAATTTTTTTCCTTTTCAGTATAATTGGCTTTTCTCCCTTCTCTGCCAATAATAATTTTTCTATCATGCTAGTATTGTTTGCCTAATATTATACCAACTTTAAGCATAATACTGTTGAACATTTATGTCATCTATCAAAAAATATGCCTATTGATGCCTATAGAATAGCTGTCTTTTATGCCTATTTGTCCCAGTACAAGTGCTGAGTGAATGTAGGTTTACCCGGGGACCAGGGAGCAATGCTGATTAAACTTACAATAGCAATCACAATTAGTTATTACGCCAGAGCTGAAGCACCAACAAAAATATTGCAGCTTTCAAAATATTTTTACTTACTCACAGATGGTAGATTATACTGATAAATTCAGATTAATGGAGTATAAGGTTTATTATAACTATGATCAACTACTATAAAGAAGAAATTGCCTCCACATTTTCCCAAAACAATGTAAGCATTTCTATTAGCACTGAGATTCATTCAGCAGCATCAACATTTCCTTTTTGTTTATTTTTCTTTCATTTTTAAAAGATTTTATTTATTTATTTTTAGAGAGAGGGGAAGGGAAGGAGAAAGAGAGGGAAAGTAACATCAGTGTGTGGTTGCCTCTCATGCAATCTCTTCCTGGGGACCTGGCCCTGCAACCCAGGAATGTGCCTTGACTGGGAATCCAACTGGTAACCCTTTGGTTTGCAGGCCCGTGCTCAATCCACTGAACCACACCAGCCAGGGCTGTTTATTTTCCCACTTATGATTAAGACTTAGGACTGATTGTTTATATATAATTTCTATCTCAAAAGGAAAGTGAAAATAATTTGTCTTCTTTCTAATGCTAGTGTGATAACATTTACTTAACATTGTGAAAATGTTGATGAAAAATGTCCTATAGGCATGAAATATTGCTTGTGATATGTACAGGGGAGGGAAAAAGTAGGTGTATTGTTGTTTGTGTGGAAAATAATACAAGAATTAATAAATAATACAGGAACAAGATGTTTTCAGTACTCACATCTGTAAGCCTATTTGCCTACCATGTGTGTATGTGTCTTAAAATATCTGAAAGTGAGAAAGAACTGAAGACTTGTAATTTATTGGCCAAAGCAGTATTTGTTTTTCTCAGTTATATCATCTCCCAGTGAAAAAATATGGCTTTTAAAGATTATTTTGTAACTTTTCATCCACTTTTGCCATTCACCTTTTCACCAAAACCCAGATTGGTCTATTTTTCAAAATTTCCTTTTCCCTTATATAACAAGACTAGATTCTTAAAACTTTATTAATTATCAGATTAAATTACCATATTAAATTTTATCTACCCTTTTCCCTTGACAAATATGTATGAATTTCCCTGCTTTTTTATGGGGGGCAGGGATGTGCTGGTCAAGGTATGTTTCTATGAAGCCATAGAAACATCTAGGATTTGATATGAGTAAGAACATTTCTATTTTTAAAAAGCACAGCTTTTTTCTTGTGTAGTGAACCTATCAGTTAAAACTATGGAAATCTGAAGAATTGCAGGTTGATTCATGCACAGACACAAGCACACACACACCAGCACAAACACACACCTAAAGGGTAAAACTTACTTTGGACAAAATAAAATCTATTTTTAGTTAGAAACCTTTCAAGAGAAAATTACATTACTAATACCTACTCATGAAAGCAAAGTTGTTATACCTAAAATAATTAACCAAATTGTTATAGTTCATTCTTCCCGGGCTGGAGAATCAGCCTTGTTAATCATATGAATCTTTTTTTTTTTAAATTATCAAATTTATTAGAGTAACATTGGCTAATTAAATTATATAGATTTTAGGTGCATACTTCTATAATACACCATCTGCATATTGTGTTGTGTTTCCAAAATCAAGTTTCCTTCCATCGCCATTTATCCACCTTTTACCCTCTCCCACTTCCCCGCACTGTCCTTGCCTTCTGGTAATCATTATGTTTTTGTCTGTGTCTACCAGCTTTTATTTTTGCTTAATCCTTTCACCTTTTTTATTCAGCTCCTCCAAACCCCTCCCTTCTAACAGCCATCAATCTATTTTCTGTATCTATGAGTCTGTATATTTTGTTTATTTTGTTAATTAGATTCCACATATAAGTAAGATCATATAGTACTTGTCTTTCTCTGACTGGCTTATTTCACTTAGCATAGTACCCTCCAGATCTATCCATGCTGTCTCAAGACTTCCTTGCTTTTTACTGCCGAGTAGTATTCCATTGTGTAAATGTGCCAGGGCTTTTTTATCCTCTCATCTACTGATGGACGCTTGAGCTGCTTCTAATTCTTGGCCATTGTAAATAATGCTGCAGTGGTCATAGGGATGCCTATATTCTTTTAAATCATTGTTTTAGGTTTCTTCAGATATATTCCCAGAAGTGGATTCACTGGGTCATAAGGCAGTTTCACTTTTAATTTTTTGATGAAACTCAATACTGTTTTCCACATTGTCTGCACCAGTCTGCATTCCCACCAGCAGTGCAAAAGGGTCCCCCTTTCTCCACATCCTCTCTAGCACTTATTGTTTGTTGATAACAATTCTGACAGGTGTGAGGTGATATCTCATTGTGGTTTTAATTTGCATTTTTCTGAAGATTAATGAAATTGAGCACCTTTTCATACGTCTATTGACCACCTGTATGTCCTCTTTGGAGAAGTATCTACTCAGGTCCTTTACCTATTTTTGACTATATTGTTTGTTTGTTTTTTGGTGTTGAGTTGTATGAGTTCTTCATGTATTTTGGATGTTAACTCCTTATCAGTGTGTCATTGCTTGAATTTTGTCTCCCATTCAGTGGACTATCTTTTTCATTTTGTTGATGGCATCTTTTGCTCTGCAAAACTTTTTAGTTTGATGTAGTCCCATTTGTTTATTTTTCTTTTGTCTCTCTTGCCTGAGGAGACATATCAGAACAAATATTGCTACAAAGAATGTCCAAGATTTTAATATCTATTTTTTTAAGATTTTTATGATTTTGAGTCTTACATTTAAGTCTTTGATCTATTTTAAGTTTATTCTTGTGTGTGGAGTAAGAAGGTGGTCTAACTCCATGTTTTTGCATGTATCTATCCAGTTTTCCCAACACCATTTACTGAATAGACTATCTCTACCCCATTGTATGTTCTTGCATTTTTTGTCAAATATTAATTGACTATAAAGGCATGGGTTTCTTTCTAAGATCTCCTTATGTCTGTTTTTATGCCAGAACCAGACTGTTTTAATTACTATGGCCTTATAGTATAGCTGGTATAGTTAGTGTGATTCCTCTACTTTCTCAAGATTGCAAGATTTATTCTACTTTCTCAAGATTGCTGTGGCTATTTTGGGTCTTTTGTGGTTCCATATACATTTTTTTCAATATTTGTTCTTCTTCTATGAAATATGCCATTCATATCTTAGTAAGAATTTATTGAATTTATAGTTTGCTTTGGGTAGTATAGACCTTTTAATGATTTTAATTCTTTCTACCCATGAACACAGTGTATGTTTTCACTTATTTGTATCTTCTGCGTTTTTTTCAGTGTCTTATGTTTTCTCAATATAGGTCTTTTACATCCTTGGTTGAATTTGTTCCAGGGTATTTTATTTTATTTTATTTTATTTTTGATGCAGTTGTAAATGTAATTGTTTTCTTGGTTTCCCTTTTTGATCGTTTATTAGTGGTGTATAAAAATGCAACTGATATATTTTTTAAAATTTTATTTATTTATTTTAGACAGAGGGAAGGGAGGGAGAAAGAGAGAGAAACATCAATGTGTTGTTGCCTCTCGTACGCCCCCTACTGGGGACCTGGCCTGGACTGCAACCCAGGCATATGCCCTGACTGGAACTGAACCAGCGACCCTTTGGTTCTCAGGCCACGTATCCACTGAGCCACACCAGCCAGGGCACAATTGATTTTTTGATATTTATTTTATATCCTGCTACCTTACTGAATTCATTTATCAAAGCCAGTAGTTTTATTTATTTATTTTTTGGGGGTGGAATCTTTGATATTCTCTACATACAGTATCATGTCATCTGTGAATAATGATAGTTTTACTTCTTCCTTTCCAATTTGGATGCCTTTTTATTTCTTCTTGTCTGATTGTTGTGGCTAGGAATTTCGGCACTATGTTGAATAAGAGAGGTAAAAGCAGATGTTCCTGATCAGAAGGGAAACGCTTGTTATTTTGCCCATTGAGGATGATGTTGGCTGTGGGTTTGTCACATATGACCTTTATTACCTTAAGGTATGTTCCCTCTATCCCCGTTTTGCTGAGAGTTTATATCATAAATGGGTGCTGGATTTTATCAAATGCTTTTTCTGCATCTATTGATATGATTATGTAATTTTTATTCTTCATTTTGTTTATGTGGTGAATAATGTATATTGATTTGTAGATATTGTAGCAACCTTGCACTGCTGCAGTAAGTCCATCTCGGTCATGGTGAGTGACCTTTTCCATGTATTGCTGGGTCCAGTTTGCTAACATTTTGTTGAGAATTTTAGCATCAGGGTTATTGGCCTATAATTTTATTTTATTTTTCCTAGTTTCCTTATCTAGTTTTGGAATTAGGATAATTCTGGCCTCATAAAATAAGCTTGGGAGTTTTCTTTCCTCTTGAATTTTTTGGAATAGTTTGAAAGGAAGAGGTGTTAGTTCTTCTTTGAATGTTTGGTAAAATTTGCCTGTGAAGCCACCTGGTCCAGGACTTTGGTTTGTTGGGTGCTTTTTGATTTCTGCTTTGATTTCATTAGTTGTAATCAGTTTATTCAGTTTTCCTGATTCTTCCTGATTCAGTTTTGGAAGTTTGTTTGTTTCTAGGAATTCATCTGTTTTGTCCAGATTGTCCTATTTGTTGGCATATAGCTGTTCATAATATTTTCTTCCAATCCTTTGTGTTTCTGTGGAGTCAGTTGTTACTTCAGTCCTTTCATTTCTGATTTTATTTATTTGGGTCCTCTCTCTTTTTTCCTTCATGAATCTGCTTAAAGATTTGTCAATCTTGTTCATTTTTTCAAAACCACTCTTGGTTTCATTGATCTTTTGTACTGTTATTTGAAAAAAAATTTTAAAGATTTTATATATTTATTTTTAGAGAGGGGAAGGGAGGGAGAAAGAGAGGGAGAGAAACATCAGTGTGCGGTTGCCCCTTGCACACCCCTGTTGTTGACACTGTTACAGATGTCCTTATTTCCCCCCGTTTTGGGACGCAGCCCTCGCTCCCTCTTCCCTTTGCTCATCACACACTGTGGGTTGTGCAGATATGCTCTCTGACTAATCTCCACCGTCTTTCATCCAGTCCCCTCCCCGTGGTCCTCTCACAGCTCTCAGTCTGTTCTATGTATCTTTGCCTACAGTGCTCTTTGTCATCTTAATAGTCAACTTAAAGTACTGGTTTCTAATTATTGTGATTCAGACACATATACACATATTAGAACTCATATCACAAAAAGTACTTAGATTTACAGTGCTTTGACCAGAGCTGAGTGAAGAAGATTAATATTCATGGATCAGGATAGAGCAGATTTGTTAAGTCATGGATAATAGACATGTGATGATCAGGAAACAATTTATTTCATTTTTAGCACAGGCGTTTATAATAGGGCAATTTATCAGCTATTTCACAATTTCTACTACAATTGCATACCTCTTTGATTTTGAATTATGTTGTGCTCTTAGAGATATTGATACTAGCACTCTGCTGCTCACTGTTTTAGAGTGAGTCATCATAGACATCTTAATTTTTTACTTTGTTATAAAGTAGTTTGATTTTGTGAAGCTCTTTTGGGGTGTAATTGATTCTGGATATCATAATAGTTCTGTGCTGTGAATTTTAAATAACAGTGTTCTAGGCTTTTTAGTAGAATGTGTTTAAAATCCGAGCCAGCATACTTTTTAGGTAAGTCACAAATTCTCCTCTAATTGTTTGCTTCACCCCACCCCCTTTACCTTTTTGTAAATCTTTGTCATGCCTGTTGTTATCTTTGCCACTCTGGAGTTTTTGTCTTCTCTGTATATTTATCGCTTGCGTTCTTTCTTTGCTTCTACATTTTCTCTAATGTCTCCTTTTCAGTCCTCTTCTTTTTTATGTTGTCTGGATTACTCGGTTTCCTATATTTGTGTGCTTTAGTGATTATATTTATACAGTGGCCTGATAGCCCAGATGCTTCGCCTTTACCATCCCTCTCCCTTCCCACCCAGTGAAAATAATAGCTACTTTCTACATGGGACTTACAAGTTTAAAATATATTTTCATATAATTTTAGCTTATCTAAAGTGAATGTCCCATTTTAATAAATTTATTTTAATTATAAAAGCCATTCTGAAGTAGTACAATTATTTTAAAATATAATCTTTTAATTTGAAGGGATATTAATAGTTAAAATCAGTCCCCTCTTCCCAGCAGTCTTTTTTCCTTTCATATAGAGAGAACAGCATATGCCTCTTTGCAAATATGCAAAATGAACATATAAAGAGGTATTGAACATCATTTCAGAATAGTAACTTCAAATATCGTTGTTCTATTCACCAAGTGGCCCCAGCTCTATATTTTGAAGAGCAAAGTGCTGTGCAGACCACTTCTGAGCTGCTTTTTCCATTAATCAGAGGTTTCAGTATTCCTTTATGTCATGCTTAAGTTTGGGTGAGAGTGAGCAGCCACTATTGGGCTCTGGTGAGAGGACTCCCTAGAAGTGCAGCAGCCCTGCCTGCTGCATGTCAGTGCCTGGCTCCCAGCATCGCTCTCTAGTGCTCTTTCCCCGGGCCACTCACTGCACATTTCACATGGGATTCTGTTCTTCCTTTGCTAGGGGCCTTGTGGAGATATCACGGAATAATATTTCTTCTGGTTGCCAGGGTTTTTATATTGATTCAGTGCCATGTTTGATTGACAAGTACACTAGCAAAATTAGATGGGATTATAGAAGAGCATTTTATTGTAATGCCTTGAACTTGAGGTGTGTTGTCAGTCATAAGTTTTATAATTACTCATTCACTTTTAGTGAGGTTGTCTAAAACTTTATTTCTGCTTATCTTTTAGTTAGTACTCATTTAGGAAATATAGGAATATTTGTTGTCATTTCTTGCTAATATTAATAGTAATAAAATGAGTAGAAATGACATGATCACATATTGAGACAATTTTCTATGCCCCTTGCACTTGGCTATGCACAGCATTTTGTAAAGCCCATACAGAGCCTTTGATGTGAAGCAGGCACTGTGCCAAGCACTGGCTAAATCTGATCTCATTTAATCATTGCCATAATTTGTAAGGAATTATTATCCCCATTTTCCAGATAAGGATGCCTAGGTACAAAAAAATGTCACAGGTTCCTTCTAAAAAACTTTGTTTTATTTAAGGTGGCTTTCTTAGCAGAAGCCAAGGGAGGAAGAAACGGGTATAGAATGAGAGATGGGAGTAGGGTGTGTAATAATGGAATAAGCCTTTGTAAATGCAGGTTGTTTTTTAGTCTGATATTTTAACGTCATGGATTGCCTGCCCTGGAAGAAGAAAGAACATTAGTATGTATCAGTCAGAACAAGATCTACAGTGTTAGCAAGGAAACCTCAACCAAAGCTGTCTTTTGATTTCTACTTAGATTAGGAAAACAATCTTTTAAATGAATTAACTGCAAATCAATTAAAATTAATTAACTGGTAGGCCACACTCTATATCAATAGCATATATAGTGCCCCTGAAAGAGGTACTCTTAGAGAGGCTAGTGATTTGAGAAATGTTTCTCATTGTCTTTGAAAATAATTAAAACCACATTTCAATGTTAATATAATTGCTAATGAAAAAAAACCTTGTACTAACAGAGCAGAGAGGGACCTTAGAACACACATACTTTAGCCTTGTCCAATTAGGATGAAAAATGAAGTCCAAAGCAATGACCTTGACTTGCTCAGTCCTACAGGCAGTTACTGGCTAAAATATATATTTTAAAATAGTACGATTTTTTTCTGTGACAAATAATAGTTTCCTTTGGGAGATATTTTAAGTGTATCATTAGAATTATTTCTACATCTTAGTAAATAGCATTTTTCTATATTAGAATATATTTTATTTTAATAATAACAGAATCTTATTTTTTAAATGTAATTATATTATTTATCTTATTTCTAAAGTAATTATAAAAGTTATTAAATTATTAAACTTGAAATATATGAGTTAAAAAAACCCAAGACTAGTTATCTATAATCCCCAAACTCAGAAGCACAGGCTATTAATATCCTCTTGTTTATCCAGTCTCTCTTTCTAACATACACATTCTATTTTTTAAAAACATAACACAATTGCATTGTATATTATGTACATATTATACTGTCCTTAATAACATAATTAAATTAAATAATATATTTACCATATTATCGAATATTAATCTATTCTGTCAATTTTAGTTGCTATTTGTATCTTAACTTAAAACAGTCTGTTATTATTTTAGATGAATTCTGATTTTTAACCTTAAAAAACAATGCAGTAACAAAAATTCTCATAGCAAAATCTTTGGAAATTTTTCTTATGACTTATCTTAATTTATCCATCTACTTCACAATTTTCCATTTAATAACTGAAGTACCCGTTTACTATGATTTAAAATATTAGTTCCATTTCACCATCATTCTTTAACTCAGTAAAAATTTTTCCTAAAAGATACCTGCCTTTGTTTTTCTACCTATGTTTTTTTTCACTTCTACCCCAAACATTTAGCTTTTAGACATTTGCTTTTGTCAAGGTAAAATAGGTTAAACTTGTCACCAAAATACAAAAATACATTACTTTACAATGTTATACTGAACTTTCATGCTTTAAAACTTGTTTGTACAAATTGAACTCTGTCATGATCCTATTTAAATAGAGAATAAAATACAAAGTATAGTAGAAGTTACATTTATTAGCTAATAATTTCTGCAATGTTAGTATGCTAGAAAAAAATAATAAAGGCACTTCCTTTAAGGTAATCACTACCCCATCCATCTCATCTAAAAGCAGCTAGAAAAGTCTAGCTCCCTGCCTGTGTGTATGATGTATACTATACCTAGAGAAAAACAAGCACATTTTCCTTCCTAGATGATAAAATCCCATTAAAAGATTTAATTTTTTCTGAGGCAGCAGTTAAATAGAAATGACCATGGGGATATTCACATTTTCATAAATAGTCTCCAAGTTCGAGAGAAGGGGCCGCTCTCCCTGTAATCCTGACGTCAAGAATCTCACAGGACTCATTTGTACTGATCATAACTATGGGTTCTGTGGGCTTATCAGCTCACGCTTTACAAACAAATGAGCTTTTTCATTTGTTCCTAATGACTTTGGTTTATACAGTGAGATCTTAAACTGTCCCCAGAGCAATTATTTTGCTAAAATGTTATTAGAACATCTTTACAAATTTAGCAACAAAGAGGGGTTTCATTAACAATGGAAACCATTGAAAACCAAGAGTCCTTGGCAAATGCAGCACTCACAAATTTTATTTTATTTTCAGTGATAAGTACAAATAATCTTTGACCTATACATTGATTCTTTATATGATGGGGGGATGAGGAAAATGAGGGGTTGATGAGGTAGGAAGAGATGCTAGGAAAACTAAAGAAGTATTCTTCTCCCACCAGACTAACCAGCTCTGTCCTTGCTCTTCCAAGGAGTTTTATTAGCCTTAAGCCATGCAAACCTCCTAGCATCTGGTAATAGAGCCATTTCATTCCTGAAAGTTAGGGGGGTCTGTAGTGGAAACTGAAGTCTGTTTTTCAATGGGTAATCAACAGGCTGTAGATTATGTATGTAAACATGTGTGTGTCCCATTTTCATAGTAATCAAATTTGATACATCTGGTGTGCACAGAGGGACAGCTGCGGGTAAGCCTGCAACGTGACCTGCAGTGTCTTGCGGATCACACCCAAATGATGCAGTTTTTCTCTGGGTTTATGGCTGCAGCTTCAGGTATAGAATCTGCCCCTATTCTGGGCAGTTCTGCTTTCAAAGGCCTCCTTTGTCCAGGACAACCTTTGTGAGATTTTTTCACGGTGCTCTGTCTGTCATTTCATTCGACACTTTATTGTTGGGGTCCCTTTCAGTATTCCTTTTCCTCGCCTGTGTATGTTCTTAAATACACAGCTAGCCTATATCCTTTCAGTGTGTCAGAGGCAGTATTTTAATAAGGATCACTTCCATGAACATAATAGCTACTTTTAAAAATTTTAAGCATATTGATATATTTATCTGCATATTTTTTAGCTATTATATTTTATTTATTTATTTGATTTATTGTTCAATTACAGTTGTCCCCATTTTCCCCACATTACTCTCCCCTGCCCTACCCACCCTCCTACCTCCCACATTCAATACCTCCCCACTCATCTTTGTCCTGGGTCCTTTATACATGTTCCTGACTTGACCCTTCCTCTTTTTTCCCCGTTATCCCCCTCCCCCTCCCCTCTGGTTATTGTCAGCAGGGTAGATAGTCTTATGGACATTGAATATGTCTCAACGATGACTGATTAAGCTGTGTATAAGAAATAATGATCAAGAAAAGGTTAGAGGTGACATCTGTTGCACTGAGGATTATAGGTTGGATGCATTACGACTTGGCAGCCCATTGGGTAGGCCCAGAAGTTGGTGATAGTACTCTTGTTAAGGATATACTAATTTTTTATTTAATTTTTTCTCATTTTTACTTTTTATCAGATAGTGTTTTATTGAACAACAAAAATCAGAATTCATTGACAATTATTTGAATATGACTACTAATGCAAATCAATATATCTTATTTTCATTGTTATTAGCCATCTGTAAGCTGATGTAAATAAAAACGACTTTTCATGTACAGAGATCATCCTGGTTCCCAACTTATTATATAGTTGTTGTTTTTTAAACAGTGCAGAACACCTTCTCTCAAAACAGAGTTTCCTCTTCTGCTAAAAGGAGTTTATAACAAAGACGTCATGATATTATTATAGAGACGATAAAATGAGATGTGTAACCCGAAACATAGTATTGCACAGAAGTGTTATTTTCTACCTCCGATGCCCCTTTAGCCAGTGTCCAGGGCTTTGGATCTCCATTCATTTATTCATTTGCATATGCATCTTACGCAGTTCAGCAGCAGCCAATAGCAACTACTGAGCAACAAATGTATGGATTGTTGGTAGTAACTATAGTATGTGGCATTCAAGTTAGTTCTAAGGAACATAGTTTAAGATTCACTTTTCCTTTTTTCTTTTTGCCTTTTTATATTTCTGTATGCCTTTTCTACTTGAAACCATTTCTGCTTGAGACTAGGTTCATAGGCAGTAATCAACCTTATCAATAGGCTTTGTTTCTGTACTCTCTGGCTTTCTCTGGTATAGTACTAGCTTAATGAATTTCTACTAAAGAGTAAACTGTTACTGTTAGGTCTAATATTAAGAAAATATGCAATGGTTGGTAAGTTGATGATTACAGTATGCGCTTTATTATTATTTCTTACAAATATCTAGACTCAGCCTCTTTTCTAGCTGTTGATTTAGAGAAAGAATAGATATTTTAGCTTTCTAATTGCAGTTAGTAAAAAAGGAGGCCCTTTTTTTTTGTAATTTTATGTTGTAGTGCCAGGATTGACACAGTCTTCACAATGTGGTGGCAGTGTTTTAATCCCGCACACTTTCAGGCATGCAGCGTGGCAAACAGGTGGTGGGCGGAGCAGGAAGAACAAGGTTTCACTGATCATTGGGAAGGCAATTGTCGCTACTTTCCTTAAGGGGGTGCAGGGCTAAGAGGGGAACGAGGGAAAAATGTGAAGCTTTTAGCTGGTTTCTTCTTATATCTCTATTCCTTTTGTTTAGAAAAAAAATTAATCAAACAAATAAACAAAGAAAAAAGGGCTTAGTCAGCAAATTTAAAGTAACTTTTCTCCAAGTACTTTAATTACTTGCAGGAAGAGACAGAATAATACTGTTTTAGCCATTTCGGGGAACCATGAATTTTATATGATCCTTCGAACAACTCTGCTGATCTGGTTTCCGGATACACACGCCTCAGTGGTCTGAATGCAGCCCTACTCAGCTGCTGCACAGATGAAGATCATTCTACTGAGAGTCATGCAGACACTTTCTCCTTTTACCAAATACTTCTTCAACCGCAGCAGTATTTTTACCATCCATGTCCTAAATCTTTAGAAGGGATTGTTTCATCTTGTTTTCCAGAGAAAGCACTTACTGTTATTAGTCACATTCAAATTATAAATGAGAAGTTTTAGTAATAGATTACTGAATACACAAAGCAGATATATATTAGAGCATTCTTTTAGCAACCTGAATTTTTAAAATTTGATGTATACAGGGTTTGTCCAGAAGGTATCCAGCCATGCACTATGAAAAATAGAGACATTTATTGAAAAAGATACAAGATACAAGAAACATTCTACATAGGACTATGATGCCTCAGTCCCCTTCAAACTAGGCACTCTGGGACCTCACACAGTTCCAAATGCCATCAGCTGCCCCGTCGTATTTTCCTGAATCTCATTGACAGTCTGAAATCTCTCCCCTTTTAAATTTGATTTTAGTTTTGGGAAAAGCCAGCAATTGCAGGATGTCAAATCTGGGCTATAGGGGGTGCTGAGTCACCTGGGTGATTTGATGTTTCATTAAAAATCTCTGCATGAGACGTGATGAATGAGCAGGAGCATTGTCATGATGAAGCTGCCAATCACCAGTTGCCCATAGCTAGGGCCTTCTGAATCATCTGAATAGTTCCCTTGGAGGAATGTTCAAGTTCAGAGCAAAATCTGATGCAGATTCATTCCTCTACTCGCTCATTCATTTTGCATGTGATGGCTACACAGTACACATGCTCACTCAATGGTGTGTCTACTGCTCCCACTGACTAGTACAGTGAAGTCATCATTGTTCACACGTGTGCATTCCAGTCCACTCTCCTTGGCTGCCAGGTTACATGGATGTTGTGCAAACCATTCTCATTATGTTAACAATGGCTGGACTTTTTCTGGATAGACCTCATATATTTAAATTTGAAAGAAGAATATTTAGCAAAATATTGCTATGGCAAAGTACATAAGAGAATTTATATCTTTTAAATAACCAAGACTGACTAAATCCACTAACAGTTTCCCACTGTATTTTGGAGTTAAAGTAAACATTTAGTGTATTTTTTAACCTTTTTAAACATAGAAGAAAAGAACCTCTTTATCAAAATTTAAAATTTATGTATTTTTATTATCCATATTAATAATATTTTAGATTCCAAAATTTGGAGAGTTATTTGAGAAAAATAATTTTAAAAAGTTATCTAAGAATTTAGGAGAAGAGTGTTTCTGTTTAACCCAAATTAGTCAGTCATTCTCTTTAATCGGTGCTTTCTTATCATTCTTGGGTCTATCAGGTCTACCAATTATGGGTGCAATGTTTGGTTGATAAGTCTATTCATGTTGGTGAAAATATAAAACACCTTGTTTTTTTTGGTTTCTTAAACTTTTGTGTTCCAATTATTGTTTAAATATAGTTTCAAGAATAGAAAAATTTCATTCAAAACTACCTTTAAGTAAAATACATTAATTATTTTATTCTGTTGCCAATATTTTTGAATATTGTTATTGTATATATAGTATTATTCTTGTTCAGATAAACTCTAATTAACAAAGTCATCTTTTAAAAAACTGACTGCCACAAAGCAGCATCTGTCTTTATTTTCAATACTGTGGAGCTTTTAGTGAACACAAAACTGCCATGTGTTGCTTCTTTAGAATACCACTAAATGTTAGAGACATCGTCTACTGTACCGGGGTTTCACTGCTGGATGAGGATGTCTGGGAATTCATATGGATGAAATTCCACTCCACCACAGCAGTTTCTGAGAAGAAAATATTATTGGAAGCCTTAACTTGCAGTGATGACAGGAATTTATTAAATAGGTGGGTCAATTAATGTTCCAAATTCATTTGTGTAATGAAAGTATTCTTGCCCTGGCCGGGTAGCTCGTTGGTTAGAGTGTCGTCTGGATATGCCAAGGTTCTGGATTCAATCTCTGGTCAGGGCACGTACGCGAATCAACCAAAGAATGCATAAATAAGTGGAACAGCAAGTTGATGTTTCTCTTTCTCTCTTTCTTTCTCTCTCTTCTTCTCTCTTATTTCTTCTCTCTAAAATCAATTAATAAAAATGAAAAGAAGACATTCTCTGTTAACCAAACTGTTTTGAAGTTGTCTCTATTTCTTTCAATATATTGCTAGCTACTGTAAAACCTATATTCCTAGAACTAAGGAAAGCTTATGTGTTAACATATCTAAAGCTAGTTGAGTTGGAAGATGTACTTTGTTTCTAACTAATTTTTAAATATATTGTTTACTTATATATGTAAGAAAATATTTCAACTTATAAAAAAATGTTTACTAAAAGTATTTGAAAAGTAAGTTTGCATCATCAAATCAGAATTGTGACTTCTTTACTCACAAGATTTTTTTCAGAATTTCATTACTGTATTAATGAACATACTAATGAGCTTAATCTTCTTCCTTTTTTATAACCAGGAAGTTATTCTATTGATTAATCTATATTAGTAAAGTTTACTCTGGACTGTTCTCTTGAAGAGTATGAGAAATTATATCATATAATTTTTGTAGTTTTATAAAAATATTTGTTATTGGACTGAAACTTTCCCTACATTTCTGTCTTTAAAGGCTTTTGAATCTGTCACTGAACTCTGAGGTGGTGCTGGATCAGGACGCAATTGATGTGATAATCCATGTGGCTCGAAATCCACATGGCCGGGACCTTGCCTGGAAATTTTTCAGAGATAAGTGGAAGATATTAAATACCAGGTAGATATAAAAGTTCAATCATTCATGCTTGAGTTAGTAAATTAAAGGTGACATGTGGGAGATAAAAGCCCAACTTTTTGTGTTAGAACCAAGGTCCAGATAATAGAGTTAGATTTTTAAAAAGTCAACCAAGATGGGTCTTGCCATGCCTATTAAACTCAGAATTATTTTAACAATTCTATAACATTATTAATTTATTAAAGATTGATAACTGTAATAACATGGAAATGTGGAGAGTAAATAGTTTCAGCAGTGTAATTTTCCTTGGCAATCTATCAAACTGTCCAAAGTTGAAGAAATTATTATCATAAAATCCCTATATCCTGAATGTGTTATAAAAAATGATTTATTAATCAGATGTAATTATATTATAACAAGAAAACTTTACTTCTGTAGAGTTGTTTTAGGTTTCCTTCAAATATAAATATGACAAGACACCTGAAATAAAACCATGATATGAAGAAGGATCATTTGAATCATTGTATAATTCTAGTTTCAATATAATTCATCCCTGAGCTATCTTGTTTCATGGTGAGAATTTTTCAGCCTCAATTTTAGAAAATATTTTCTTACATATTTAAATATATTGTAATAAATGTTAATTTATTACTCTGGTAATCTCCATGGTATTTTAAAATTAAATTTATTATAAAGCATGTAAATGCTACATGTTCTCAAACTTGAATGTCCCCAGACAGGGTGCAGACCTCACTGTTCCGTTCCTTAATAACTGGTGTATAAACTTTACTTTTAAAAGGGCACCTTTATTAGTTGTCCTGGTATAAAAAATGTAATCTGAATGAATGTGTCATATTAAAACATGTTTCTATTAACAGATATCTTGTTGTCAGAAAGCAGTGATATTCCCAGAAAGCACATTATTTTTTTTTTTGTATTTTCAGCTCAGAAACTGGAATGACTGGAAGATTAGAACTTGCTTTGTTGTCATGCACATAGCATAGAGAATAGCTTAGATACAAGATGAAATTAATATATGCAAGCATTTTATTATAAAGAATATTAAATATCTACCAACACAGAGGGTCTTTAGAGAGTGCTTTTGTAGATCAGAGTTCATTATAATGCGTATATAATTTAGTCACTACCAAAAAGTGTTTGGTTCCTGATATGCCTATTTTGTCTCAGAAAATCCATGGTATCTAATCAAAAGGTAGAAAGATGAATGAAGGTTTTAGCATATCTACAGTTATGGCAGTGTTTATCTAACAAATAGGATTGTCTTCATCTGCTCCTACTCCTCGGTCAATATTTGAATAGTTGAGCTCATGGGATGCTGTCCAAAGTTCTCCTTACTCCCTGCCCTGCAGATTCTTTTAGTTGCCATCTATTCTCATGGTTTCAATTACTCTCAAATCTTTTTCTCCAACTCAGACATTCCACCTAAGTGGGTACTTGGAAAGCTAAATCCATCACTTACCTCTTCCTTTTCTCAGCAAACAATGTGACTACCCACGAGTTGCTCAACCCAGATATCTAGGAATCTACATATGATTCCCCCTTTCCCTGGCTATATGTAACAATTAGTCTTGAGGTCTTGTCAATCGAACAATTCCTAAATGTTTCTTGAATTAGTCCTCTCTTCTCTACTATCACTGCCTTAGTGCAGATTCTGATCTCTTACCACTATAGTTAACAATAGTTTTTCATCTCTCTGCCTCTCTAATTATATCCACCCTGTGCACACACGCACTGTGCACACTAGCCCTTTCCATTTGTCCCAAGAATCACTCTGAAAATCAAATGCAACATTTCACTGATGTCAAACTTTCAATGGTTCTGTGTTGCCCCCCAAATCTAAGCTTCCTACCAAGTCCTCTGACTAACCTCTCGGCCTCTTGTTCTGCTATCCCCAGCCTCACAATTTATATATTCAATACCAAATGCTTATAGTTGTCTGCAAACACCACGTTGTTTCACATCTCCTTGAGTTTGTTTATGTTTGGTCCTCTGCCTAAAACTACTTTCCTCCTTGATATTCAGAACTGCTACTCAATCTAAACACCAGCATGTCCTCAAGTCCTTTCTCAAGAGCCCACATCAAAAGAGACCTCCTCTAAACAAGGTGTATAATTTTATAATCACCACAATAAATGGAAACTATCTGTTCACAATACCATATAGTATAATGCCAGCAATAAAAGGATTGTGCCTTATTCATCTTTACATGACTATAAGCAAAATATAAACAAAACGATATTGGAAAGTGAGCTATTTTTATTCCTGCGCAGTAGGCCATTTCTTTAACCACATGGTGATTATGAATATCACTTGTATTATTATTGAATGCCTATTTATTTTATTTAGCTAACTTTTTCTCATGGAATAATTCAATGTTAGCATTACAACAAATTGTGGCAGTCATCCAGTTCAGTCCTCTCATTTTACAGATGACAAAAATGACACTTCAAAAGCTAAGTTATGTAAAGTTCTACAAGTAAGAGCAGCATTAGAAAATGTCTTGTGACGGTGTCTGGATCTTCGCTTCCAAAAACTTATTTTGGTGTATTTTTCTTAGTTCTGAGTATGATAGCCCTTGTTAGGTATACTTGGCATAAGATAGACAAATCAATAAAGTGAAAATTGTTGCCTTAGGCCATGAGTCAAGTAATTATGTTTGTGTTAGAAGAATTATGCAATTCAAATGAACAACTTGATATTTTATTTTAATACTGACATGAAAAAATTGGTAATCTTTTTGGAAGCACTTTTGAGAAATTTGGCTCAGTTTCTAAGCATAGAAAATGATAATGCCAATGTCAGTTTTGACTGACCAGACTGAAGGACTTGTGTGACATAATGATAATGCTCAGATCTGTCTTGTAACCCTGTTCTCCTTCATTGGGATTGTTTTTCCTGGTGAGCTAGATTAAAGTTGACAGTCTTAAAATAGTTCTTCCTCCAGCTTTGGATTCGAAGTATACTAGTAATTCTTGTATCTAATTTTATAGGGTTCCTTTTTACAAAAATCTGCTACTGCTCATATTTCTCTTAAAAATTGTGAGCCAAATCAGGTGTCATCTGCTGCTATCTCATAACCAAGCTCTTTGCATCTCCCTGACTCCCTGGAGAAGTGACACTGAATGCTCAGAGATCTTGATGGCATCAAGACGCTGCTTGTGAAATGGAACCCTTGAGGAGGATTCTAAAAAATCTTTATAGTAGTATTTCTATTTTTAATTTCAATTGCAGTTGACATACAATATTATGTTAATTTCAGGTATATACCCCAGTGATTAGACGTTATATAACCTACCATGTGATAATTCCAATAAATTTTGTACCCAAATAACATCATGCATAGTTGTTAGAATACTATTGACAGATTCCCTATGCTGGACTTCATTTACATCCCTGTGACTATTCTGTAACTAACAATTTCCTACTTCTTAATCCCCTCACCTTTCATCCATCCTCCCAATCCCCCTCCCATCTGGCAACCATCAAAATGTTCTTTGCATCTATGAGTGTTTCTGCTCTGCTTTGTTTATTTTGTTTTTTCTTTTAGATTCAGTTGTTGATAGATATGTATTTATTGCCATTTATTATTCATATTTTCATCTTTTTTCTGCTTGTTAAAGGAAACCCTTTAACATTTTTTTTTTTTTTTTGGTAATACTGATTTGGTGGTGATGAACTCCTTTAGCTTTTTCTTGTTTGGGAAGCTCTTCATATGTTCTTCGATTCAAAATGATAGCTTTGCTGGGCAGAGTAATCTTGGTTGTAGGTGCTTGCTTTTCATCGCTTTGAATATTTCTTGCCAATCCCTTCTGGTCTGCAAAGTTTTTGTTGAAAAATCTGCTGACTGTCTTATTGGAGCTCCCTTGTAGGTAACTCACTGCTTTTTCTTGCTGCTTTTAAGATTCTCTTTAACGTTTGCATTTTAATTATGATGTTATTGGTGTAGGGTTTTGGGGGTTTATTTTGTCTGGGACTCCCTGTGCTTCTTGGACTTGTATGTCTATTTCCTTCACCAGGTTAAGGAAGTTTTCCATCATTATTTTTTCAAGTAGGTTTTGAGAGACCAAGAAATAGTAGTATTTTAAAATCACTGCCTGTATTAACATTAAGACTTATTTTTGTCTTTTGAGGTATGGAGAGGCATTATTTATGAATTCCAAACTTATCAGTGGAGTTACAGAATTTCTTAATACTGAAGGTGAACTCAAAGAGGTAAATATTTTAAGATTTATAATGTTTTTATTTTATAAACATATGTAACTTTAACCATTTTCTTTCAACAGAATCATATTCATTACTTTGTCTCTCTCTCTCTCACACACACACACACACAAACATATTCGCCCATGTTAAAGACTTTACTGAATTCATTTTTTACAAAGACATTTTTAACACATTAAACATTAAATGCCTTCTGGAAGTGTTTGAACATAATTCCAACCCACTCCTGACATCTTTAATTGAAACAGCTGCTTGTCAGCTGATGCCATGAATCCAGTTTAGGATCCTCAAAATAACAAAACTACCCTGTTGCAATGACTCAGTATTTGGATACAGAAGATCAGAGTTGAAGGTGAGGTACTGAACTTGAGTCTCATTGCTTTTTGCTCAGGCCTATACAGAGAATGGACAACTGGATCTGATGATAATGCTTCATTCTGTTCAATCTGTTAAATGGAATTAATTCATACGTTGAAAAGGAGTATATCTGGCAATATCTATTGAGATTAATAGTTTGTTTAAATTTATGCTTGGCACAATCACAAAGGAATTTAATTCATGAGAATATACTTAATTTTTTAACGAGTGTCCAGTTTGTGGAGTATCTAACAATTCCTTTTCTCTATGGTTTATTGCTCTTGAAACCAACTACTGTTTTGATAGGTTACATCTCTAATAGAAAGGGGTGTGAAATAGGAAGGAGTAAGTAGGTAGGAGGAAAGAGTAAAATATAGGTACTTTTAATTGATTAAAATGAGTGGTGCTTTATACATCTATTTCTTTTTTGCTTGCTGCTCTCCTGCCCTATATCACATAGCTGAGATTTGTCATTGAAAATCATGGTTTCCTCAGTTTTCACTGATGGAATGCCTGATGCTTTGACCCAGAGCCAATCACATTGAGCAGCCATCCCTCACAAGCATCAACCCTGGCACCACCCTTAATATCTCCTGATATTGCCCTGTTTTATATGATGATCTCCCTTGCACTGATTTGGGTTCTTTCACATCATGAACTAAGCTAAGTCTCTAATGATAATGATTATGAAATCCAGTTTTTATCCCTGCTATGTGTGTTCCCAGTCCTGAAGGATTTGATTTTGAAAGGCCCAGCATATTTCACTATATTTTTAATAAAGGAAGATAAATAGAAGGTCTTTCTTCATATCCGTATGAAGCAGAAAGAAGGAGCAATTAAATTAATGACTGCTTCCAATTTTATCTGTATTTAAATGAAGTACTTTTAAATCCATGATTTTATATGCAATAACCTGGGGGTAAAAGACTCATTTAGTCACAACCTGTGCAGGCATTGAGTGAATGCAGAAGCGAACAGTCTCTCCCCTCCTCTTTCTTTCCCTCTCCTCCCTCCTCCTTATTGCTGCCTTCCTTTTCTCAGCTTCCCACCTCCCTGCCTCTCCCTTGGCCCCTCTCCTTCTTCTTCTGTCCTCTAGCTCTGTGTGTCTTTCATATTTTTCTTTGCTTTGGTAACATCAGGCCATGGGGGGGGCATCTTTTAAATGGACATTTAACTGATTTTTATGCATTTTATAATTTTTATGTATTTCACTTATATATTAAATTTTTACACTTAATTTAATTGCATTTGAAATGTTCCAAGACACTTATAACGAAAAGTGCAATTTCAAAACTGGAACTGAATTGTGATCTTTATTTAGTCCATTATCTGCAAAGCAGCTAACTTTACGACTGAAGCTCTCTGTCACATGAGCCATGACTCCTTTCACATCACAGCTGCTTGCTTGACTTTCTAGCTTAGCAACTGTGGCCTGAGGCTTTTTCATACTTCCATTATACAATCGTTGGTCTGACTAGGGACCACTGTTGCTGGGCGGGATGGGGGTTTACTTTGTATTACTCGTAACCCCTTTCCAAAAATATAGAGAGGCTGAGTCTCATTCTTCCATGACCAATGAGTCTCATAAACAGAAAACCCAGTGTGCTCCCTTTGGAGATGGCACATTCTTATTTCAGTGATTTATAGATCAAAAGGGAATCAGCATTTTTATGAATTCTGAAAACTCATTTAAGATTTCAATGATGACATCACTTTAGGGGCATCAAGTAGAAATACTTACATTGTTACATGGTCTCATCCCCAAACTGCATTCTAGACCCTGACACTGGCAATTACATGGGTCCAGCGATTTGAAGAATATTTCTCCATGAGGCAGTGCTTTATTTCCTTAGTTTTACACTGATGGAAGTACAACCACATGGACCATCAGAGGCTCTTGCCATTGTTCCAGACCAATGTCCTTTAAGCAGTACTCTCCAGCACTCATTTTGTATGTCTTGAACCTAATGTACAACGCTGTTGTAGGAGAATATAGAGCCCATGCATTGCAGACATCCCATTTATAGATAATAGTCTATTTTGTGATGTTTAGGGGCTAAGGCACCCTAAAACAAGAGTATCACAGAATGCTAAAGTATTTTTAGTAGAGAAACTGACAAACCTGTGTAGAAATTTTATTCTGTGAAGAACAGGGAGAACAAGTCTGACATCTTACTGAATGCTACTTTATTAAAATGCCTAAACTTACAACCTTTTTATAATATAAAAGCCTAAGATAGCATAGATATTTAGGAAACACAATAATAAAAACTAATAGCAGCAGAAACCTTGCCAAGGAGCTGCAGAAATAAGCAAACTAAAATGCTAAATGCCTTCCATCTACCCCATGGCCTTTAAAGTGAGTCAGGAGTCTGGACGGCATGGTGATCACTCCCTAGGACCAGTCAGAGGGCCACTCTGACCACCTGTTTGCTAGAAGAGCTGAGGAGAAATAAGGGGCATAAAATCAATTTATGCTAACTATGGAAAGTGAGCCAGATGTCTTCTGATGAATAAGCTACTCCTAGGATTCATATGAGTCACCTCAGGCTCTCTGAGCTCACGAGGGCAGTATTCGGTGCACTTAAAAAGTGATTTAAGAGACCTACTGGTTACATTTTCTACTGAGTGTTCCCTTGCAGGATAATCTGACCTGCTATCCTGTCGATAGCACATTCATATTCAAACCTATTGTTTGCCTTTAAGGAGGACTTAGAGATTTATTTCATGTGTTCAGGCTGGCGTGCTTGTCTCATTAAGTAACCCACAGCATTCACCACAGAGTCAAAGTCGCTAAAGGGTCATTATCACTATTTGGCATGTTCAGTGACTGCCTAGGAAAATGTATAATAAAGCAGAACATATTTAATAAGTAGTAGATGTAATTTTTCCTGATTGATATATTATACAAGTAATGTACAAATGTGCAATATACCATATATGTTTTTGTAATAAATGAAAACACTAAATTCAAAACATAGATACACATATATTATTTGTTGCCGTAAGATATAGGCTGAATTGGTTTGAACATTAACTATATAAATATAAATGAATTATGGGATTAAAAATATCATTCAGGCGCTTCCATTAGACTTCCTTTTCACATATGTGTACATGTTATAGGTCTACATGTGTGGCATAATGCCTGAGATAATGGAGCTATTCAATAAATTCCAGTCTTTTCCTTTCTTCCCTTTCTTTAGTATGTGTCTATTTGGTCAAATGTCAAATCAATTTTAAGGATAGTGCCGATAAATCTTAGTTATATGGTGGATACCACATGTTTGTTATAAAATAGCATAGTGATTTTGAGTTCTTATAATAGGTACAGCTCTGAGATATGATCATCCATTGCTAATGTGGTTGGGCATGACAGGTTGTAGGAAAGCAGAGGACAAACTTTGAGAAAACCCACCAGTATCACATAATTGAAGTAATAGTCATAAACAAACTATGCTACCCATAAACTGACTTTTAGATTAATTCAAAAGCTATAATTTACTCCATTTTGAATGCCCTTCCCCCCATTTGTCCCTGTCCTGGGCCACTCCTGATGCACTGCATTTCCCTCCTGGCAGATCCTCCCTGTGGTGCCCACCGTGTGATGAATCACACCCCGCACTAATTACACCACATAATGTTTCTGTGTTGCAAGTTGATTTTTCACACTTGTCTATTAGCATCGCAATTGCTGGTTGGTTGCCAGTTTCTTAAGATGTCCCAAACAGAAGGAAAAGCTGTTAGCACTGAATCTTGGTATAAAATCCTTGAGCATTCCCAGAATATGTAAACTCTTTAGAGAAAATCCCATATCCATAAAAATTATGACAAAATATTTAAAAATTATAACATTTTAATTTGGTGTTCAAATTCTCTGGGTTAATGAGACCACGTTATTCCTCCTTTATTCTTCCTAAATATAGTTATGTAGATGAGGGCAATACTATTCAGTCACCCCATTTTTAGGTCATCAGTTTTTTCCCCCACTACCCAGTAACTTCAGTAATTCCCTTGCCATCAAAGATAGTGACAAGCCCTCAGACTGCTTATTTGGAGAAGATGAAGAATAATTTTCTCTTTACAAACAAAAAGTGAACTTTAATCCTTATATTCACTTTTAAGGCTATTCTGTCCTTTGGATATGCTTTGTAATTAGAACTCAACCTATTATGAAAAATAAATTAAATATGCCTTTTTTAATATTTCTTTTTTCTTTTTTATTGTTGTTCAAGTATAATTGTATGAAATAAGAGCTGATTTTATAGCTTTTTAACTGTAATGTCCACTCTTCTTTTCCCCTTTCAGTTCCCAAATAAATCACACCTAATGGACACAGTCA
Organism: Micronycteris hirsuta; assembly: GCA_004026765.1. Classification (NCBI taxonomy): domain Eukaryota; kingdom Metazoa; phylum Chordata; class Mammalia; order Chiroptera; family Phyllostomidae; genus Micronycteris; species Micronycteris hirsuta. The sequence goes on from PVJI01004892.1 coordinate 98,809, forward strand.
TATTGCATTTCAATACTAAGCTCACTCCACATATTAAGTACGCCTTCTATAGTGACTGTGGAACATTGTTTCAAGTGGATTCTTGTTTACATATGTTGGCCATGAGCCCATAAGACATGCATATTTACCATTTAAAACTTTTTATTTTCAGCTAAAGAACTTTATGAAGAACTATGATGGAGTAGCTGCTGCCTCTTTCTCAAGAGCTGTGGAGACTGTGGAAGCCAATGTGCGCTGGAAAATGCTTTACCAAGATGAGCTTTTTCAATGGTTGGGGAAAGCTCTGAGACACTAATACGTGTTTCAAAAACAACTCAACTCAGAAATTCTGTGAAAAGCTCTGCTTTACATAGAATGAAGAAAATGGCCCAATTTTCAGTGTTAACGTGTGGGAGGAATTTTTTAAAATTGGTTTTGGGGGATTTTTTTTTTTCATTCATTCGGTTTTGTTTCTCTACTGGGTGTTTTTCTTTAAAGAAACTCCTGCAAGTGAAACTAGCCATGCTTGCTTCAGCTGTACATTCCTTGCTCTACAGGACCGACTGTGGTAGTGGTGCATGTTGATGTTGAAGTCAGTTTGGAAAAACATATTCAGAATATTTTGTGCATGGTTGTATGGTCCTGCCCGTGTTTCAGCATGCTCATTAAAAATGTCCAATATTGTATGTTACATATGTTACATCCAGGATGGGCATTATGCAAAAGCACAAATATTATCTGTGACAATCAGTGTTGCAATGAAAGAAAAAGTAAAACTGAAAATTATATTCTTAGTTTTGGGCATTGTAAGAGGTAAAATAGCCTTTAAGTGATCAAGGTCAATTATTTCAGCACTTGGATTGTCTTGCAATGACTATTGTTTTGTTAACTCGTTTTCTTTGAGTTAAAGTTGTGTATATGTTACAAAAGGCATATAGATACTGTATGCATATGTATATGTATGTAGGGAAGCTCCGTATGTATGTAGTATGCTGTACACTAAACTTCTGCCAAGAATTAAGAAGCGTTTATCTCTTTTCATAAACTTCTGCAAACTTTGAAAAAGCTAAAAAGAATTTATCTCAATACTATACTTCTTGACAATTTCCTAAGTTTCTCAACTGTTATGAATTTTTCATCTACTTCCTTAACAGTGGTCTACTCTACTACATAAAAAATAAATTCAAACAAAATTCATTTGTAAACTACACAATTTTCTAATTCTCCTAAGTAAGTGGAAGCTTTGCATTCTAAATATAGATTCTGTTATCTTTTTGGTCAAGCTTCCTATTTCCTAGAACAATTGCACATACCTAATAATTATTAATGCTGCAAAAATATTTATTTTTTCATCTTGTTTGTTTTTCCATCTCATGTGGGGTGTCTAGACAGTTAAAATACTCACTCTGAGTATCATTTTGTGTCTATGAATCTAATCTTCCATTAAGCAACCGTACCTCAAGTGGGTCTATTAGCCTTTAATGACCTTCGATGGCAGCTATGCCGTCTATTAAAGTTGAAAGGTTACTCTCTTGACCAAAACTTTTTCTTTGGCATTGACAACGCTTTTCTTTGTGTTATGTAACACAAGTGTTTCTAAATGGTATTCTCACCCAGTAGGCCAACCCTCCAAACGTTGCTTACATGCTCCAAATTGACATATTTTATAATAAAATATTATCAGAACTATTGTATGTAAGCCAAATGTTTGTGGACCACTTTCTATTTTCCTGAGGTTTTTCACGCCTCCAAATCTCCTCCAAATCTTATTGCAAATCATTGAAAGAAAATATTCTAACTCTAATAGTCAGTGAACACTGGCAAAAAAAAATAGGTTTTTTAGAAAGTGAAGCCATAGATTTATTTATAGGCTTGTACTTGCTAATCCATAGAGTATCACCTCAAATTGAGTGTTGTCTATTTTAGCAGTTATTGTCTATTATTTACACCAAAATTTTCCAGTGTTTCTTTTTAAAACACATGAATTTTAAATACTCTGTGTGGAGTTACTAAGACATAGTAACGCTTAGTATAAAAATTAACAGCCATCCACCTGTGAGAAGTGATTTGAACTCGGTGAGGAGTAAGTTCTGAAACATAGCAATTATAAATATCACACAGCTGTGCAGGCCTGAAACATGTACTATATCACCACTGGATTTATGTAATAGAGAAGATAAAAAATAGAGGTGAATGTCTTGTTTTGTGTTGTGAATTACTGAAAATTCTTAGTAATTGAGACGTTCATTTGAGTGAAATCAGCATTTCCAGATTTGAGTTGGAAGGGCTTTTATAGTTGTTTTCTTCCTCCCCACTGTTAATAGTCTTAATCCTCTTTCAGTATTTTAGTGGCCTTGAACAACTGGTTTAGCTACAATGTCAAATCCTAAGTGTATAATTATGTGAAATGTTCAATACCTCATATAATACTTGTTCAACAGTATAAGTGGTATCAATGGCATTGAGATGGAATTTTTGTTCTACATATTTTTCAATGGTTATTCTTTCAAATGTTGAAGATTATATCAGGCTTTAATGTTTTTTAGTTGTTTGAATAAGTAATATTTTCAAAATAATAAAATGACCAATGATATCTCTTGGAATATTCTATAAAATGTAGTTATAAAATTCTATTTTCTACATAGAGTTTTTATCTTTTTTCTCTTCTTTGTTTAACAGCTCATATAAATGCATGAAACTGCAAATTGTTGAAAGTGTTTAATATCCAGGCTTAAAATTTTACTGTGCCAACATATGTACAATGGCAAAACTTGGTTTCAATTAGAAAGGACTAAATAATTTACTATACTGAATATTAAATATCTCTAGGTAACTTGTAAATAAAGAGTTTTACCCATTTTGACACATTGTTCTTTAAAAGTTTCTTATAATCTTCGAAGTTTTTTTTAAAGATATATAAGCACAGCATCTAAAGCTAATATCTTAAAATGCTAGGATTATTCTTGAGTTTCAGTAACATGGATTTTAGCTGGAGCTTAAACTCATTTGCATATTATTTCTTGGATAATTATAGGAATGAGATTTTGTAGTAGTGTAATTTAAAAATATTATACTTATAATATCTTACAAGGTTATAGATTGTACCATATATTTATGAATTGCACTTCAATTTAAAAAAAATTTACACATGCCATTTGATTTGACTCTTTTCAAAAACATAACAAATTATATTAGCGCTGGTTATCTGATGAGAAAACAGAGGCACAGAGTAGCAATATAAACCATTTAAAATTGTGTGGTTGTTATTTTGGAAACAGGTAAAATAAGAATTTTAAGACAGCCTTTCTACAACTAAAATAGAAAAATATGTTTGAAATACTTCTATCTATTGTATTAGTTGGAGATTTCCAAATACTGAAAGCAGCATCAAAATATGTGATTAAATATATCTACAATAATTATGTTGTTTTTAATATCTGTATTTCTAATTTGCTTGATGTCAAACAACTGGATGAAATGTTAATCACCATTGACTTTGGTCAGCATGAGGCCAAATTTTGAGACAAACTATGTAGTTTATTGATCACAGCTTCCTTTTTTTTAATCTTTTGTTGGACATTGTTTAAATGACCTTAAAATACTGAGAATTTGATTTATTTTCCACACAAATTTCTTTAATAAACTCTATCTGTAGTAACAAATGGTCAGACCACAGATAAAATGGTGTCCATATAAGTCAGTGAAAATAATATCAGTAAAATGTTCATAGATCTAGGCAGACTAAATTGTGAAAAGCAAACTTGTGCAACTATAGTACCAGATTTGATGCAGTAAAGGGATTTCTAAAAAAGTTTAGAACAAAGTATTTAATTTAAATCTGCTGGCTATTAAAATTTTCAGAAATGTTTTCCTAAGAACTTGGACACCTAAAATAGGCCAAATATTCTTTTCAGGACACTCATGAGGTAACCACATAGCCTATTAAAAAGTAGTGAAAGGTCACATAATGAGAAATTCAGATTCCCACACCTGTATTTTTTTCTGTGTTACAGATTGTAGCTGAATTGGTATCATTTGACACTGCTAATTATGTAATGACAGAATTCAATTTAATTAAACAGGTATTTATTGAGTGCATTTTATTTCACAAAGCGCTGTTTGAAAGGTAAGGAAAGAAGAGAGGAGGAAGGCCTGAAGGAATTTACATCACAATGAATGAAACAAATACAAGGAAATAACAAACCAATTAGAATGAGGGCAACATGAAAAATAATTACGGGCTACAGAAGAGGAACTGAATAATTTTTAGGTATGGGTAATGTTATGCAATTATTTTTGTACAGTAGTTTTCAAAACTTTTATGGATACTTCCCATTTTATTTCATATACTTAGTTGTGTTTCACAAAATTACGTAACATTTAGAAAGTATAATAATACCACTTAATTTATTTTTTTTATTTATTTTTTTAAATTACTTTATTGTTGTTCAATCACAGTTATCTGCATCCTCTCCCCTCCCC
>PVJI01004893.1:0-13756 GCA_004026765.1 Micronycteris hirsuta
TTGAAAGCAAAGAAGGTGGAGACTTATTTTTTCCTTGGGTGGGACTTGATGAATCAGTTTACTATTTCCCTGGAGCCAAGTTAAAGGTAAAGCACACCCTGTTACGGTTTAAACAGCCTTACTGGTTAAATATTGTCATTCTTATAACACAGAGAAGAAAACTAGGATTCAGAATGATTAATTTGTTCAAGGTCACACTGCAAAGTAAATGGTTATTAGAAATTCAAGTCTAAGTCTGTCTATTTACCCTATTTTTACTATACCACAGAGCATTGATCTTAGTGAGAGAAGATATCAAAATAAGTAATCTTTTATGAAAAAAAATGCACTCTTGCCAGGTTTCAGATAGACCCAATATTTCTGAGTTATTTAAAAAAACACAACTAACTAAACTTCTAAGCAATTCAAAATGAAAAGAATAAGCAAAATTGATCATACACAATACTTAGGACAATACAAGAAATTAGCGGGAAGATACTATAAATAATATACCATAAACACATAAAAATAACATGAATTTGTTGCTAATGTATTTGAAATTCCAAATAGACAACTTTACAAACAAAATAACAACCAAAAATTTAAGAATTGATTAAACCAAAGATTAGAAAACTTTATTAAGAGCCAGGTAATAGCCCTGGCTCGTGTAGCTCAGTGGATTGAGCGCGGGCTGGGAACCAAAGGGTCCCAGTTCGATTCCCAGTCAGGGCACATGCCTGGGTTGCAGGCCAAGTCCCCGGGGGGCCACGTGAGATGCAACCACACATTGATGTTTCTCCCCATCTCTTTCTCCCTCCATTCCCTTCTGTCTAAAAATAAATAAACAAAATCTTAAAAAAAAAAAAAAAAAAAGAGCCAGGTAATAAATATTTCAGCATTTCAGGCTATACATTCTGCCCCATCCGCTCAACACTGTTGTTGTAGTGTGGAGCAACCAGAGATTAAAAAAAAAAAAAAAAAAGTGTGGCTTTTTACCAATACATTTCATTTGCAATACATTTCATTTGCAAATATAGGCAGTAGACTAGACTTGGCTTCCAAGCCTTAGTTTGCCAATTTCTTAATTAGACAATCACTATTATAAATGTTAAACCAGAACTCAAGAATATACCTACAAAATAAACTCCATTTCCAAGTAATTTATATGTTAGTTTACCAAACCCTAAAAGAATAGATATCCCAGGTACAACTGTTCCCAAGTAAAGAAAAGTAAGATACAAACTCTTTTATGTTAATACATCCTTTACACCAAAACTAGATAAAAAATGATCGAACCATTTTAGGCCAATTTCACATAAAAATAAACATCATTAATAATTAGTAAACCAAATCCAGTCATATATTTCAAAAGAATATACAACAACCAAATTGAGTTTCATTCCAGGGTTTCCTAGATCTATTTTAATCAAATGAATATATCGAAAATGCAGAGAAGGAATCAGATAAAATATAAGACTCAATCTTGCACAAAATTCTTAGCAAGATAGTAATAGAAGGTAAAATTTTTAAACTCACAAAGAATATAGACCAAAATGCCACAAAATTTTTATAATTCAAAATCAAACTGTGAAAACATACCCATGAAAACAGGAGACCAGAAAAACATAATCAGTGTTATTTTTACATTTCTCTTGAAGAACTAACACAATGAGACAAGAAGAAATAAGAGAGATAAATGTTGGAAAGAAAGGAATTAAATAATTACCATTCTACTCTAAGAATATGTCTACCTACAAAGAGACTCTAAGAAACTCTACAGGTAACTATTGAAAATAAGAAAATTCAGCATTGCATGATATAAGCTCAATACACAAAAGTAATTAGTATTCTGTTACATTGGAAATGACTAATTTGAAAAGCTAATAATATTTTTTAAAAAACATCTATTCCGATGATCACTAACACTATGGAAATTCTTGGAATAAATCAAGAAATTTAGCAAAAAGGATTTTTTAGAGAGTATTATAAAACTTCATTAAAGAATAAAAATTTCATAAATAAGTGGAGAGAAATTGCATATTTATGAAATACTCCACTATTTTAAAATGTTGCCCTCTCCATATACATACAGATCAAATTAATCTGAATATATACTTTTAATAGAATTAGGTATTCATATGACATGTTATTTAGTGGATTTTACATTTTAACTATTTTTTAAAAAAATTATCCAAGGCAGTATTATTGATTTCAGAAAGATCCTCATACCGCCATGTAACCAGTACCAGAGCATGCTGTTCCTAATCTTAGGTCAGACGTCTTAATGCTTGATACATTCATAACACATAGAGATACATTATGCCACACCTATCTACATAAGCTTTTACCATCTTTTTTCCAATTATAAAGTAATGCACATTTTATTGTAAAACACAAAAAGTACAAACAAGCACATTTTGAAAATACAAAAGAAATGTAATCAAGAGGAGGAAAGAGCCCTGGATGGTGTGGCTCAGTGGATTAAATGCTGGCCTGTGAACCAAAGGATGGCAGGTTCAATTCCCACTCAAGGCACATGCCTGGGTTGCAGGCCAGGTCCCCAGTAGGGGGTGAGAGGCAAACACTCATTGATGTTTCTCTCCCTCTCTTTCTCATTCCCTTCCCCTCTCTCTAAAAATAAATAAATAAAACCTTTAAAAAAAGAAAGGGAAAAAAATCACCCATAATTTCACCATCCTTTAAGCAATATTGACATTTGGTGCATTTTTTCTAGTTATTTTTCCAGATATATTTATTTTGTTGACCTTTATATTTTTTAGACAGATATCTTAAGATGCTCTCTCACCATAACTTGGGTACCTCAGGGACATAAGCGCACGGCTCTGTGTATTTCTGCCTTTGAGCAACAAGTCTGCTGGACGCTCTCAGCCTTCTGTCCATATGTGTGAATTGGTGAATCTGTGGAGTAAAAGGTGGTAGTGAGGCTCACCCTGGGGTTAATTACACAGCTAACTCAGAATATACAGGCATCTTTCTATATTTTGCTTTAATTTGTTTCTTATTAGCAGCTCTCCACTTGCAAACAGCTTTTTTAGAAAACATTTTGAAATAAATGTGTATTACATAAAAATACAGCTGATTTTAAGTGCATTCTTTTTGCTTTTGCAATTTCCACAAATTATTTCCTATTGTCATCTTATTTAAGCAGAAAGGCCAAATCCCATTTGATTTTTCTTGGCAACAAATGACTAAGCCTTCATTTAATGACACACCCCTGAGAAATGGTTTGCAATGAATGACAGCTCTGAGGAACAGAAACCCTCAAGGAGAATTCAGAAAACGATGCTGTGGCCTCGTGCTAAACACAGTCTACATGTTGTAAGACCCCCGGCATTGAACATGTCCTGGCACTCGTGGCTCTCAGTCCTTATTTTACTTCATTAATTTATTGTACCTTATGAAGCATCAAAAGTAATTTACATTTACATATTTGACAAGTTGTGATAGAGCCCAGTGGGGCTCACCAAATATCTATATACTCCTGATATTTCCCAACCCCAAGGCTTCTAGGTGTCACCATGTGATAAATTCTTGCAATGCAACAGCAAAAGAAGTAGTGATGTGTCACTTCCACTAAAGCACTTAAAAAAATATATTTACCGCCCTTACTGTCTTTCTCCACAATTAGACCAAAAAAGAAAAAAAAAAAGCACATGTAGGTCTCAGAAATCTAAGAGAAAGCGGCCTAAGTTCCTGACGCTCAGCTTGGAGGACAATTGTGCTCCTGAGCCTCCTTTCTGCATGAAGGAAGAAATAAGGAAAAGTAAGAAATAAATCTTAGTTTTGACAAGCCACTGAAATTGTGGGGTTTATTTCTTATTGCATTATGGCCTGGTTGTATAATTTAGCATTGTCTTATTTTTTTTTACAGGAGTTCAAGTGTGTGTGGGTGAGAATGCATACAGCAGCTGAGTAGCTGCAGCAGTAGACTGGGCCAGTTCTCAGGTTATTGCCTCTGGGCATCAGATTTACTCCCTAATACCTGCTCTGCCACAATGACCTGGATTCTTAAGCAGTTACCCTTTGTAGTGAGCATGATGTTAATTTTGTCAATAGACAGCGCTGAGGGACACTGCAGAAGAAGCAGGCCTCCGGTTCTGGAGATACATCCTTTTGCTACTGCTACACAACCCACCAGTGGTGTTTGTGTGTGTTTGTCTTTGTGTGTGTACACATCCAGTGCCATTCAGCCCTAGCTATGCACCCAGAGTGTTCAGTCCCTCAGCGACCTTGGAGCCCAGGGCGGGGCCAAGTGACCACTGTCAGCTTTAGTCCTGTTGCTGGCCGCAAGACCTCCTGTCCACCCCACCCCCTCCACTACCAGTCAAGTCCCCTCCTGCTCATCAGTGTTAGTCCTGTGCTGGGAGAGCTGTTTCCTGCAGTCCCCCAACACAGCCACCTCGCATTCCAGAATACATGCCTCCGCCAGAGATCGGCCCCCTCGCAGCTGCCTCCTCCACGCCTGCCTACCAGCACCTGCCTGACTGCAGCCAGAGGCCAACTTTGGATCAGCTCTGGCCTGGGAAACCCAGCAATCTTGCCTGCCACCCAGCTGGTTATAACCACAGCTTTTCCATGAGGTCTGAGCTCCAGCTGTCGGGAGGGGACCCATCTAAGTTGTCCTTCCTTATGAATTCTCACCCAGCTCTGGAGCACCCTTTCCAGTTCTCTCACATCTTTAATGTTACTCTCCTACTATCGTTAAATTATTGTTATATTAAGCTTTCCCTCTTCAAATTACAATGAATATGTCTGTTTTCTAATTGGTTCCAGACTAATATACCAGCCTAACCTAACTATTGAACAACTGCTAGTAGGAGAATGTCAAATCAGAAGTCTAAACCTTAAATAAAATGCGGGAGCAACTTAGATTACATGCTGCAGAATACCTTGAAACTAATGTAGGTTGCTATACTTAAGCTCAAATAATTCTCCTAAATTCCAAATTGAAAAAAAAAAGAACTGCATTAGAAACAAATACACCTGGAAGTCAAAACTACCTAAAAATTGAATTTATGACTAGGTAAAGTAATGACTATGGAATTGTGAGCTACTTGGAGAATGTCTCAACATGAGAAAAATTTGCAACAAATGATAAAGTATAATTTCCATTATTTTTGATAGTTACATTAATGGATTTTATTTATAATGTTTGTTCCCCAAAGGTATAATTTTATTATCTCCTAGAGTATTACTTCTAAAACATTTACTATTTTTACAATATGGCTTGTATTTCCATACTTTTAATAATGTATTTTGATGAAATACATATTTCATTCAGGTAGTATGTATTCGTTGAGTATCTTCCATGTCCCAGGAGCTCAGCACTGGGAATGGTGCAGTAAACATGACAGCCAGGGGGCGGGTGGCTATCCATAGGAGCTCACATCCTAACCCTCACTGCTGTGGCTCCAATCACCATCCTGTGAAGTGAAAGGTCACCGGTTCAATGCTGGTCTGGGCACATGTGTGGGTTCCAGGCCAGGTCCTGGGTTGGGGGCATGAGAGAGGCAACCAATCAATGTTTCTCTCACACACTAGTGTTTCTCTCCCTCTCTGTCTCTTTTCCTTCCCCTCTCTCTGAAAATAAATAAGTAAAATCTTAAAGAAAAGAGAGAGCTTACCTTCTAAAAAGATTAAAGAAAAGGAAAGTGGTAATCACAATACCGTGTGTATCTGCTATTAAGAGGGAAGTGCAAGGTTCTCTGGGAGTTCAAGGACTGAACCCTTGACCAGTAGAGGAAGAGAAATGCTAGAAAAGGTATCACAGAAGTAAAGCCAGCTGAGCCCCAAAGAGTAAGCAGGAGCTATGTGAAAGTCAGGTGGTGGTAGGTGCTGTAGAGAAGACGAAGATTCTCCCAGGCCAGCTTCTTAGCACAGGCCAAGCACAGTAGGGTATCGACTAGGGGGCAATAGATCGCTTTAAAAAATTCAAAGAATTAAACTTTCTAACTGTGACCTACAACATTAAAAAAATATCATAAGTTTATAAGAGATCTCATTTTTAGAGCAATATTGATTAAAGCTGTGACAAACCCCCTACCAATGGCAGTGACTTATTGTAGCAAAGAGATAAGAATATTTTAGAGTATTAGCAGCATGAAGTATAAAAGGCATGTTAAACTTATAAAACCCTTGAGTGGTTGGGGTATGACCTTTAAATATGTGGGGGTGTGATAGTGTTTAAATGTTTAATGTCATTGGGATTTTTTTTTTAATTTATTGATTTTAGAAGTAGAGAGAGAAACATCGATTTGTTGTTCCACTTATTCATGCATTCATTGGTTGATTCTTGTTTGTGTTTTAATCATAATTATAATCATAATCAGTAACAGTTAGTAGGTATAATTACCAGTAATGCACTGTTCTAAGTTTTTATATTTCTATAATTACATTTAATATTCAGAACTTAGGCAGTATTATTATTATTTTAGTTCTCTTGGTGAAACTGCAATTTGAAGAGGCTAACTGTAAGCCTGAAGTCACACAGCTTTCCCCGATTTACAGTGGAGGAAAGAGAGGCCCAGGTATGTTACAACTTTCCTATGTTCACACCACTAGGAAGTGGAGGGCCAGAGGGTCTAACTCCAGAGTTTTAACTGTTAACCATTATATCACATTGCCTCCTATAGCAGTCCCCAAAGAAATGTCACTGACTTGGCATAACTTTGTCACGTACAATAAATGACATTTGATGAAAGAATTTGGTTTCTTAAAACACAGAATATAGACTACTGTGCTGGGCGTTGTTTTCAATGAAAGTATTAAGAAAGATTTGCTATAAGAAGAAGGGAGGCTCACAGCTAGATACAACTTCCTCCCTATAGCTTGAACGTGGAGATAAAGCTACAGGGTTCATGTGACCGTTGATGTCACGGCTCTCTCCCCGTACATTGCCTACGGTCCTGTTACTCCTTTGGCTTCAGCGAGGAAGATAGGTATCTGTTTTCAGAAAACTACTGTTAAAATGTATATCAACATAATGGAAATAATTTCAGGAAATTCAGAGGTCTCTTCTATTTGATTTCAGTAATCAGATTAGTTGTTTGAAATATTAGAAAGCAGAGAGAAGTGTCTTAATTAAATGGTCTCTGTGTTGATAATTTTATGTGTCAACTTGACTGGGCCACAGGTGCCCAGATATTTGATCAAACATTATTGTGTATGTTTCTGTGAGGGAGTTTTTTGAATGAGATTAGCATTTAAATTGATAGACTGAGTAAAGCAGATTGAATTCCATGATGAGATTGGGCCCCATCCAATCAGTTGAAGGCCTGAATAGAACAAAAGGCAGACCAGCTCCTTAGTAAGAGAGAATTCTTGTGCTTGACAGCCTTGTAAGTGGTTCATCAGCTCTTCTGGGATCTGCAGGAGCTTCGTGTATTTGGACAGAATTGGTATACTGGCTCTGCAGATTTCAGACTTGCCAGGCTCCTCCACACTAGTACAAGCCAATTCCTTGTAATAAATTGGTGCTCACTTGCTCTCTCTCTCTCTAAATATATCAGTGGAGCACAATACCCAGTAAGTATGTGAGAAATAATGAATCTCCTCCAAAAGATTCAATAGATGAATGAATGAAGTGAGGAGGTGATTGGTAAGAAAAAAACAAAGTCGGGTATAACTGAGAAGATTTAGCCTAGGTCATTCAGAAGGACTGTCAGAAGTGCAAAGCCAGAGGTGATGCAATTTTAACACTTGGTTCGTGTGAGTATTTTTCTCTGGAGTTTGTTTAGGTAAGGTTAAAACAGCATTCCCTCGGTCTTACACTAAGAGAGAAAGGGCAATTAGAACAGAAAACGCAATATATGCATAAAGCTTTTTCTCTGGACCTTGGGGCTGTTTTAAATATATATATCAAGTCCAGAGTGAGCATTATTCATGATCAATTTTCAGCATTAAATTGGGTTTATCAACACCAGAAAATATATCACGAATTGATGCAATAGACTTGTAAACCCCTTCCCCAAAGAATCTACTACAGTGAATTTCTAAGAATTAATTAATCTCATATCTAAGACAGATTTTATGATTCATTTAGAAAATGGCAACATCTAGTATCAAACATAAACGATTCATAGGAAAACTAGGCTCAGAAATGCAGCTAAATTGACAATTTAAAAAGATACTTTCTTTTGCTACATTTTAGTATCAACCAAAGATAATCACCAGGTAGGGTATACTGTCATTTAGAAATTCTCCAATTCCAAATAAGACTAAAATGTTGCAATTTAAAAACACTTATCATAATAGTTAATCTCTAATGTCTTTGCTATGATACATGGCTACATAATTATGAAAATATAAACTTCACAGGAATTCTGTTTGTAAAAATACTTAGGTTTTCCATATTCCATTAAATTTGGGAGTGCTTTTCTCTGCTCAGAAATTTTACCAATATGTTTTTAAAGTACTGCATTTCTGCTGAATCAGGTTAGCTAAATCATTGTCTTTACTCAGTTGCCTTCCTAATAAACACAAAAGACGTATAGATTAGATGCATTCATTTTAATTTACATTTTTTACTCATCTCAGATTTTTATTTTTATATTTTCCTATATTCAGTCTATTTTTCTTACCATTGAGGCAAATGATTTTTCCTCATTGTTCCACTTTAATCATTTTTATTTTCCTGATGTTATTATTCAAGACTTCGTGATTTTAGCAAAATTATACATAATTACACTGATACATTGATTGCAATCATTAAAATATCCTTAACTCTTTCCTGTCCCATATCCATATCCTTCACAGTATTACTTAGCAGCCTTTCCCATCAACAGGTGGAATTCATTTCTCTACGTTTGAGTCTAGATTGGAATTTTGAATGTTTTGGATAATAGCATGTTATTATGCTACTGAGCCAAAGCCTCACAAAGCCTTATACACCACTAATTTTTTTTCTTTTTTCAATTGAATCTTTATTGCATTTTTCCCTTACCGTTTAGTTCTTGTACCCACCTCTCCCCTGCAATCACCACACTGTTGTCCATGTCCATGAGTCCTTTTTTCCTTTCTGCTCAGTCCTTCTACCTGCTAGCCACCCCTCACAACTAGCCGTTGTCTCCTTCCATCTACGTGTCTGTCTCTGTTTTGCTTATTAGTTCAGTTTGTTCATTAGATTCCACATATGTGTGAGATCATAGGGTATTTGTCTTTTTCTGATTGGCTTGTTTCACTTAATATAATATTCTCCAGGTCCATCCATACAGTTACACAGGGTAAAATTTTCTTCTTTTTTTATGACTGAGTAGAATTCTAATGAGTAAATGTCCCATAGTTGTTTTATCCACTCATCTATTGATGGGCACTTGGGCTGCTTCCATAACTTAGCGATAGTAAGTAATGCTGCAATGAACATAGGGGTGCTTAGGTTCTTTCAAATTAGTGTTTTGTGTTCCTTCAGATATATTCCTAGAAGTGGGATTGCTGGGTCAAAAGGCAGATCCATTTTTATTTTTTTGATGTATCTCCATACTGCTTTCCACAGTGGTTGCCCCAGTCTGCAGTCCCACCAACAGTGCAAAAGGTTCCCATTTCTCCACATCCTTGCCAGCATTTGTTGTTTGTTGATTTGTTGATGATAGCCAGTCTGACAGGTGTGAGATTCTATCTCATTGTGGTTTTAATTTTCATTTCTATGATGATTAGTGACATTGAACACCTTTATATGTCTGTTGGCCATCTGTATGTCCTCTTTGAAGAAGTGTCTATTCAGGTCATTTGGCCATTTTTTAATTGGGATGTTTGGGGGAGGGTTGGTGTTAAGCCTTACAATTACTTTATAAATTTTGGATACTAACACCTTAACAGATGTATCAGTGATTATGTTCTCCCATTCTGTGCTTTGTCTTTTTATTTTGTTAATCATTTCATTTGCTGTGAAAAACCTTTTTAGTTTGATGTGGTCCCATTTGTTTATTATTTTTTCCCTTGGCTTGGGAGATATATCTGATAAAAAATTTCTATGACTAATGTATAAGATTTTGCTGCCTACATTTTCTTCCTGGATTTTTATGGTTTTGGGTCTAACATTTAAGTCTTTGATCCATTTTGAATTTATTCTTGTTTGTGGTGTAAGAAGGTGGTCTAGTTTCATTTTTCTGCACATATCTGTCCCATTTTCCCAACACCATTTATTAAATAAACTATCTTTAGCCCATTGTATGTGCTTGCTTCCTCTGTAAAATATTAATTGACTATAAAGGTGTGGGTTTATTTCTGGGCTCCTTATTATGTTCCATTGATCTATGTCTCTGTTTCTCTGTTAGTACAATGCCATTTCGATTACTATGTCCTTGTAGTATAGTTGAATATTAGGTAGCATGATTTAGCCAACTTTGCTCTTCTTTCTCAGGATCGCCACTGCTATGAGGGGCCTTTCGTGGTTCCATACAAATGTTTGAAATATTTGTTCTAGTTCTGTGAAATACATGATTGGAATCCTGATAAGAATTGCACTGAGTCTATAGATTGCTTTGGGTAGTATGGACATTTTAATGCTGTTAATTCTTCCTATCCATGAACACAGTATGTGTTTCCACTTATTTGTCACTTCTTCAATTTCTTTTTCTTTCAATGTCTTATAATTTTCCAAGTACAGGTCTTTTTCATCCTTGGTTAGGTTTATTCCTAGTTATTTTATTCTTTTTCTTGCAATTATGATTGTGATTGTTTTCTTAATTTCCTTTTCTGTTAGTTTGTTATTGGCATGTAACATGCAACTGATTTCTGGATATTAATTTTGTATCCTGCTACTTTGCAGAATTCATATATCAGATCTAGTGGTTTCCTGGTAGAATATTTGCGGTCCTCTATGTACAGTATCATGTCATCTGCAAATAGAGAGAGTTTACTTCTTCCTTTCCAAATTGGATGCCTTTTATTTCTTATTCTTGTCTAATTGCTATAGCTAGGACTTCCAGTACTATGTTAAATAAGAGAAGGTGAGAACAGAGATCCTTGTCTTGTTCCTGATATTAAGGAGAATGCTTGCAGTTTTTATTCATTGAATATGATGCTGTCAGTGGGTTTGTCATATATGGCCTTTATTACATTTAGGTATGTTCCCTCTGTTCCTACTTTGCTGAGAGTTTTGGTCATAAGTGGGTGCTGGATTTTATCAAAAGCTTTTTTCTACATCTATTGATATAATCATGTGTTTTTTAACCTTCATTTTATGTAGTGAATCACATTTATTGATTTGCAAATGTTGTCCTAAGCTTGCATTCCTGGAACAAATCCTACTAGATCATGTCATGATCTTTTTGATGCATTGCTACATTTAGTTTGCTAATATTTTGTACAGGATTTTAGCATCTATATTCATTAGGGATATTGGTCTATAATTTTCTGTCTTTGTATTGTCTTTATCTGGTTTTGGAATTAGGATAATGCTGGTCTCATAAAATGCTTTTGGGAGCCTTCTCTTCTTTTGAATTTTCTGAAATAGTTTGAGAAGGAGAGGTGCTAGTTCTCAAGACATTTGGTAAAATTCACCTGTGAAGCCATCCGGTCCAGGGCTTTTGTTTGTTGGGAGTTTTTTTTTATTATTGCTTCAATTTCATTAGGTGTAATCTGTTTTTATAGATACTCTAATTTTTCCTGATTTATTTTTGGAATATTGTATGTTTCTAGGAATTTATTTATTTCATCCAGGTTGTCCAGTTTGTTGGCATATAATTACTTACAATATTCTCTTATAGTCCTTTGTATTTCTTTGGTGTCAGTTGTTATTTCTCCTTTTTTTTTTTTTGTCTGATTTTATTTATTTGGATCCTTTCTCTTTTTTTCTTGATGAGTCTGGTTAAATGTTTGTCTATCTGTGTCTCTTTTCAGTGAACCAGTTCTTGGATTCATTAATATTTTGTATCATATTTTTAGACTCTATTTCATTTATTTCTGCTTTAATCTTTATTATGTCCTTCCTTCTACTCACTTTGGTCTTTGTTTGTTGTTCTTTTGCAAGTTCCTTTAAGTGTGAAGGTAGATCATTTATTTTAGCTTTTTCTTGTTTTTTTTTTTTTTGAGATAAGCCTGTAACACCATGAATTTCCTTCTTAGGATTGCTTTCCCAGTGTTTCACAGATTGTGGATTGTTGAGTCTTCATTTTCATTTGTTTCAAGGTATCTTTTGATTTCTTTTTTGGTCTCATTGTTAACTGGTTCATTTTTTAATAACATGTTATTTAGCTTCCATGTCTTTGTGTGCTTTTCAATATTCTTTTTGTGGCCTTATGACCATGGAAGCAGAAGAAACCACTTCACCACAACGTGACTTGTAGGAGGTGTGTGGGAGACATGATAAGGCTGGGTGAGATCACAAGGGTGGTAGCTGCAGTGCTGGAGGGATATTTCAGTGGCTGGGGGGGGGGCTGTCCCTGAGAAGTGTGGGGTCTAAACCTGAAGATAAGCTCCTAGCCTATAGCACAGGAACCAGAAAGGCATCCAGACAACATTCAGCTATGAAAAGCAGCAGGGTTTCTGTCTGCCAGAGAGATATGCCTGGAGACATAGAGAGCCTCTTAAAGGGCCAAATGCACAAAATTTCATTTGCAGCCACTTACCCTGAGCACCAGCAAAGGGAGAGCAGAGTGGACTAGAGATGCTTGAGGAGAGTATGGGTTGACGAGAGCTGCTCTAGGGAGAGAACTGAAGGAAGAGCCACCAGGATCCCTGTGCCGAGTCATTCCCCATACTGTAGAGCCATTATTCTCAGTCAGAGCAATCCTCTCTGAATGTCATCAACTGGAGGGGAAGCAATACTCCTGCCCACAGGAATTACTCGGCCCTTCCCTGTGGTGCTTAACCCAGGCTGCTGATCACAGCTTTATTAGCATAACAAACCAATCAGTTTAAAGACTGATTAGTTTAACAGCTAACATGGAAAATACACAGCAGCCAAAATGGAAAGAAAAAGAAATAGATCCCAAATGAAAGAACAAGTGAATTTTCCAGAAGAACTAGATGAAATGGAGGCAACCAATTTATTAGATAGAGAGCTTAGAGTAATGATTATAAGGATACTCAACAACATGAAAAAAAGACAGAGAAACCATAAAAAAGGAATGTCAGAAATAAAGAATGTAATATCTGAAAGAAATAATACACTGGAAGAAATAAACAGTAAGTTAGATGAAGCAGAGGATCAAATCAGTGTTTTGGAAGACAAGGTAGAAAAAAAATACCCAAGAAGAGCAGCAAAAGAAAAAAATAATTTAAAAAAAAATGAAGAGAGCTTAAGAAACGTTATGGACAATAGGAAGCATAATGTCAGCATCATGGGAATAACAGAAGGAGAAGAGAGAGAACAATAGATTGAGAACATATTTGAAGAAATAATGACTGAAAACTTCCCTAATCTGGTGAAGGAAAAAGTCAAACAAGTCCAAGGAAGATCAGAGAGTCCTAAACAAGTTGGACTCAAAGAAGCCTATACTGAGACACATTATAATTAAATAACAAGGCTTAAAGACAAGGAGAGAATCCTAAAAGATGAAAGAGAAAAGCAAGGAGTTACCTAAAAGGGAGTACCAATTAGACTGGCACCTCATTACTCAAGAGAAACACTTCAGGCCAGAAGAGAGTGGTGTGAAATATTTAAGGTGATGACAAGCAAGGACCTACAACCAAGGCTACTTTACCCAGCAAGGCTATCATTTAAATTGAAGGAGAAATAAGGAGCTTCCCAGACAAGAAAAAGCTAAAGGAGTTTGTTAACTCTAAACCAGTACTGCAACAAATGTTAAGGGCTTGC
>PVJI01004893.1:13856-56204 GCA_004026765.1 Micronycteris hirsuta
AAAAAAAAAAAAAAAAAAAAAAAAAAAAAAAAAAAAAAAAAAAAAAAAAAAAAAAAAAAAAAAAAAAAAAAAAAAAAAAAAAAAAAAAAAAAAAAAAAAAAAAAAAAAAAAAAAAAAAAAAAAAAAAAAAAAAAAAAAAAAAAAAAAAAAAAAAAAAAAAAAAAAAAAAACCACCCCAGGAAAACAGTCTAACAATAAAATGGCACTACATAGTATCTACCAATAATCACTTTAAATGTAGATGGTGTAAATAGCTTTTGGTTGGAGTAAATGACTTACTCCAACCAAAAGACTTGAGGGAGCTGAATGGATAAGAAAACAAGACCCATATATATGCTGCCTCCAAGAGACCCATCTTAGATCGAAAGATACACATGGACCAAAAGTAAAGGGTTGGAAAAAAATATTTCATGCAAATAGAAAAGGAAA
Source organism: Micronycteris hirsuta (assembly GCA_004026765.1). Taxonomy (NCBI): domain Eukaryota; kingdom Metazoa; phylum Chordata; class Mammalia; order Chiroptera; family Phyllostomidae; genus Micronycteris; species Micronycteris hirsuta. Next base: position 14,286 of record PVJI01004893.1, read on the forward strand.
AAAAAAGCTGGGATAGCAGTACTTCTCTCTGACAATATAGACTTTAAAACCAAGGCTATAGTAAGAGACAAAGAAGTGCACTACATAATGATGAAAGGAACAATCCAACAAGAAGATATAACCCTAGAAAACCTCTATGTACCCAACATAGGAGACCTAAATATGTAAAGCAAATATTGATGGACATAAATGGAGAGATCAACAGAAATACAGTCATAGTTGGGGATTTTAACACCTCATTGGCTTCAATAGATAGATCTTCCAGGCAAAAATCAACAAGGAGACAGCAACCTTAAATGACACACTAGGCCAAATGGATTTAACTGGTATCTTTAAAGAATTTCATCAAAAAGCAGCAGAATACACATACTTTTCAAGGGCTCATGGGATGTCTTCTAGGATAGACCACATGTTAGGACACAAAACAAGTCTCTCTAAGTTTAAGAAAATTGAAATCATATCAAGCATCTTTGCTGATCACAATGCTATATGAAACTAGAAATCTACTCATTTTCAACTTCCATTTCAGCAAGCCCAAGTTTGTCTGCTCTATGAAGGCAAAGTGGAGAAAAGATGAGCCATCCTAGCTGAACCCATCATAGACCAGCCAGTCCTCAACCAGCTTAATAACTGACTATAGTCACTTGAGTGAGCCCAACTGAGAACAAAAAAAAAACTATAGGCTAGGCACAGCTTAAATTTCTGGCACACAGAATGTGAGCTAAATAAGTAGCTTTTCTTTTAAGCCACTAAGTTTTGGGATGGTTTGATATGCAACAAAAACTTTATATATTTATCCTATATTATCATAATTTTACCTGTTAGAAGTTAAATTCTCCCTCACAATTAATATTTATTCACATTAGAACCAACATTCTGATTTGGTTGACTATGAGAGATGAGGAAAACCAAAACTATATTAATATTTTGGGACGAATGTAAGCAACTCTATACATAAATACCCAGATGGTATCATAACTACCCATGCTGTTGGCTAGCTTTATCATGGAAACGCATATATCAAATAGTTTAAAAGGATGGTCTGGTTTCAACAGTAATGATAATATATAGCCCCTGCTAGAGACTAAGCTAAGTACTTTTTAAGCCTTGTCTCAATTTTACCTTATAGCAACCCATAAAGTAAAATTCATATCATCATTTTTTTGTAGATAAGAGAATTGAATCTTGAAGAATTTAAGCATCTTTCCCAAACACCACCCAAGAAGTAGAAGTGGGATTACATGACTCTAGAGTCTGAGTGCTTAACCATAAAGTACACTGCCTACCATGTTCCAGAAATGTAAGGAAGGAGTGACCTTGTCTATAATCTCAAAGTGTTTCTCATTTATCCAAATTCAACTGGAATAATTGAATGTAAAAAAGCAGGTGAAGTTAACTTTTCTAAAGTTTAACCTAAAAGAATTGACTAGTTGTCAAACAGCTTACCAGGCTAACAACTCACCAATTTAACCTACTGTTGTTATGTTATAATAATATAAATAAATTCAAGCACTAATAAGTGTTGGTGGACATAACAACAAATATTGCTCATTATGCAAGTAACTTGCCCTTACAAAGTTAATGAGCTTACAATGGTATCATATGAAAGTGCCATGTGCAAATTTATGTTATATAAAAGTAAAAAGAAGGAAAACAAAATGCAAATTGCTTTTACAAATTCATAAACTGTCACTTATTCTCCTGCACAATCCCATATTTATAATTTCAACAACTGAAATGCTCTGAAAACCTAAGAAAAATCAGTAAGTTGTATGTATACTCATTGGACAAGAAAATCCAAACCAAACAGATATAAAGCTATTTATAGACTCTATTTATACCACTTGGTATAATTATTCATATATCTTATTGAAGAATTATTTTTTGATTATATGGTTCTGCTTCAAGCCTTGTTGCACGTGTTATATAATGTAGAATATATGTACTGTATAAACTTTCTAAAGTTTAAAAATGTCTTAACTCTAAAACAATCTGAGTACAAGAACTTTAGATAAGTGATTATAACCCTAAAGAATGACTGCGCCTGAGACTCAGCCACTATGTCTTCATTCTTCATGCTTACCCAGTCACTTCGATTTTAGTCTCAGTGTGTAATCACATACTTTCTTGAGAGCATTTTTGATAGGTTGAGGGAAAAGGAAAGGAGAAATCTGAATTCCTTTACTTTCACCATAGTTAGTTTTTAAAACAAATACTCACATGTCAAAGGGATAAAATGTAATATGGCTTTATGATACAATCTTAATGATATGAACCTTATAAAGGAAAAGTGTTCAGATAACAGAAGTTGGGAGGTGCTTAGCAGATATAGAGAAGGGCAGGGAGTCAAACATCACCCTTTTTGCTGGTGGGGACTCTGGAGATATTGTCTGGGTCTGATGGAGAGGACTTTAAAAATGTGTATTATTCATAGTTTAAGTGCAAACAGTAGGAGAAGTAAGTCATGAAACACCTATGAACTTTGGGAGTTAGGAATGAGGGAGAGTGAAAATAAAGACAAGTGAACTACAGCGTTATCTTTCAAAGTGGGAAATAAACAGATATGAATAAAGTTAATAGATGAAGAAATATATAATTTAGAGTTAAAAAGCTTACTTTGAGAAAAAAAGCAGAAACAGATTCAAATGTTTGCTTATAGGGAATAAGTTGAAGAAAAAGGGGTAAGGCAGAGACTGATTTTAATGACTTTGGTAACTATTTAAAAAACAAAAATGAAATAAAGCCAAAATATGATAATGCTAGTGGATTACAACAAAACAGTTAGTTACTGACTATAAAGGGAGTTGTGGTCACTTTAAATAGGGTGGTCTAAAAGCGACCTGACTTAGGAGGTGGCAGCCAAGAGAACTCTGGAGTAATGTGCTCCGGGGCAGAGAGAGCCCCTCCCACAGGAGCTCAGCAGAAGGCCTGAAAAAGCTTGAGGATGCCCAGCACTAGACAAAACGGTGCTAGGCAAGGGGCTAATAGTGTAATCTCTTAGAGGTCACTGCATGACGTTTGTATTATATTCTAATTAACATCGGAAGACATCGAAGTGTTTTAAGTGATGGAGAGATACTTTCTGCTTTTGATTTCAGGAGACAATCCTGATGCTCTGCTTGAGGGAAGACTGCAGGGGGAAGAATGAGGCTGGGAGGCTGGTTAGGGTGCTTTTGCCATGGGTCAGGAAGAGAAAACGATGATTTGTTAACAGTGTTTAAGGTTTGAGGTATAGTTTTGGAAGGAAACCAAACACGGTTTACTCATGGATTAGATGTAGAGAGTGAGGAAAAAGGGGAAAACACTGGAAATTCCAAGCAATGATGTGAATGATGATGAAGTTAACTGACCTAGAAAGGACTTGAGGGATGGGAAGTCAGACACATTTTGAAGCATAAATCCAGAGTCTGTCTGTGAATGTTAAGTTTGAAATGTCCATTAGAAACTCAAATGGAGGAATTAAACAAGACATTTGATATACGAATTGGGAGTTAGGGAGAGGGTTAAACTGCTGACATACATTTGGTAATTATCAGCATACAAGTGGTAATTAAACGAAGAGTGTATATTACCTGCATATCATACACCTAACACTTACCTAAACGAGTGCTATGCCACATTCTGGGAGGTCCTCGGACCACCCCCAGTTTTGATGATTAGCTAGTGGACTCTATTACGGCTAAAGGAGACAAAGCAAAATCAAAGGGAAAAGGCATGTGGGATGAAGTCTCCTCCCAGTGGAATCGCATACAGTGGACATGCGTAGTTCCCCCAGCCATGACTTGTGGTGACGTGTGTGAAATTTTGTTCACCAGAGAAGCTCATTAGCGACTCAGCGCCCAGGAGTTTTAACCAGGGGCTGATCACATAAGCAACCTCTGCCTGGCATCTACCAAGATTCCTGACTGCCAGAAGGAAAGCATGTTTTCAGCATAGACCAGACTGTTTTCATAAACAGCTTAGGTACAGTGAGCTACTCTCATCAGTTAGGCGGATAGGAGCCCTACTGAAATTTAAGCTTCTGGAGTCCAGCCCAGGCCAACCTTGTCAGTGGGCCTTTTTAACAATAGGTCGTTAGGCCTGCTCTGTTGACTCTTTTCTGAACATATGTCTTCAATTATTTAAGCCTCCAAACCCCCTGATATAGGTCCTCCTATTACCATCTTTATTTTAAGATGTGGAAATGAGGAGAAAGATCACTCGATAATGAGGGAAGAGGCTGGGAATTGAAATTTGGCAATTTGGTTCCCAGTGGGAGCTCTTAGATACTTTGCAAACCAGCCTTTCTCCATAAAGAACAGAAAATAGCAGGGAAGGAGGGTCAAAGGACTGTGTTGGGTGCCTGAGCATTTAGAACTTTAACAGACAACTGGGGAAGACCAGGGAGTGAAACGGGCAGAATACCAGGAGTCCATGCAATAGGTCCCAGGATTGAAAGAGGGGTTCAGAAAATGGGTGATCTGCAGTCACCGTTTGGAGGGCGAACATTGATTGTTGATGAGGTCAAATGCACAGCCTGGCTGTAATTTTGCAGCTTTGTCTCCTACCCCATCTCACACACTCTGCCTGTGATCACACAGGCCACATGCATTTCCCTAGACATTACTAATGCCACTAAAGCTGACGTTTCTTTACACACACATTCCCTATTATATAAATTCTATTCCCTTATATTCTAAATAGCAATTTCTAGACACCCTTAAGAAGCTCTACCTAATTTTACCTTCTTTGTAAAATACTGCTGCATCTCTCAGAGTTATCTACTTTCCAGTTTTTGCTTCCTATTTCTAGTGCAGTCTTCCTGTTAGATTCCTTGAATTTGCTTACTTTTTAGCACCCCCTGCGGCCTGCCCGATGCCAAGGGCAGGACCTGCATCTTATTCATATCTATTTTTTCAGCATCCAGTGCAGCATCTAGCACGTAGCAAATGCTCAAGAAATTCAAGGTGGGGAGGGAAGGAGGGACCGAGGAAGAAAGAAAGGAAGGACCGAAGGAGTGCTATTAACATGCGAAAAAGTAAAACATAAAACGTATTTTCAGATGAATGTATATAAACATTTCCCATAACTCAAAGCACCCAATACTTTCTGGTGGTATACCAACAAGTCTATAAATCTTATTTTCCATGTATGCACAGGTACCTGAGAGCTATAGGTTGAAATCTCCTAAGCACTGTTATTTTTTTCCTTCCACTTAAAGCTTCCTTTGACTAGGTAAAAGGCACAATCTCATGAAAAGAGAGTAAGAGGAACATTTTAAGGGACAGCACTTTATTTCAGTGTAAATTAATATGTCACATCTTTTTCCAGGACACTTTTTTTTAAGGAGGGAAAAAAAATTACAGGCACATTGGTAATCTAAGAAAGATAGCCATTAAAGGGGAAGAAAATTATTCAGAATTAGTAGGCTAAGAGATCAGGGAAATCAAATTGTGTACTTCACATAATATCCCATCTTTGTAAATACGACCAGAAATATCTCTCTGTGAAGAACGCAAAAGATGACGTGGATCCTGTTCCCAAAATGGTTTAGAGATTGGAAGAGGAAATGCCAGTCATACATGACAGGGAATGCCATGCCTATAGACACCCTATAGGCATGACAGACTACTAGGCCTGGGCAACAGGCAAGCAAGGGGAAACACTCTTCTACCTTACCCCTGTGGTGTGGTATGTGTTAAAGAATATTCCTCAAATTGGGTGAATGAGACAATGACGTGGAAAGTTGGCAGGACCAACCAAATGCAGCTCCCCAGTTCTCCCGTGCTTGCAGATGTTTCCTGCCTCTCGCACCAAGTGCAGCCTCCTCTGAGGCCTCTGGGCTTTCTGGTAAAGGCATCCACAGTAGCCAGATCCTGTTTCAGGGTCTGTTCCAGGCTAACCACCATTTAAAGGACAGTCATGAAGAATTTATTAGAGGAAGCACTGAACACAGTGAACTGATTCTCTGTTTTCATTTCTCCTTCTCTCTCTTCCCTCCCCCCTCTTATTAGGCACTTCATTTTAGTTATGGATAAATCAACTTTCACATAACTGATTTTTCAAATAAAAAAAGCAAGAAAAAGAGAGCAAAAAGAAAATGTTCCCTACATAATTCTTCCTTAAATGAATAAAATTGAAAAGAGAAGGGTTTTCAGGAACCATTATAGAGGGCACATGGACAGAACCAAGTGGGAGGAGGGAGGCAGGGAAGGGAGGTGGGGTTGGAGGGGGAGGGGAGGGAAGAGGATGCAGACAACTGTAATTGATCAACAATAAAGTAATTATAAAAAAGGAAAAGATGTAAAAAAATCATTCACAGCAATAGCATTTTAAATGAAAGCTCTGGGGAGTGGATGGGGGTGAAGAGCACGTAACTGCTTCTACCTTCTCTGAGCAACTAAATTATGTTACTCAGCATCTTTAGCTAAGAAGCAATTGCAACCACATTCTGTAAAAAGATCCACATTCAAGTGATATTCCATGATGCTCATCCCTGCTTTAAAGCCTCCGCAATTACTCTTCCTTTCTGCCCAACCACTGCCCTGCAGGCCTCAGAGTTCATTTCACTCACCACTGAGGTCTGAGCTCACAGACTCTCCCCGACCCATATGCCATGTGGCCATGCCCCCCGCCTGTCACTTTCTGATTTCCTCTGTCTTCTTTAGAGTGTTTAATCACTATCCAAAACAATATTATTGATTGATCGATTTCCTTGTTCATTAGAGAGTGCAATTTCTTTGAAAGTTGGGGCTTTCTCTGTCTGATATTCTATTTCCAGAGCATTAGAACAGTTTCTGGCACTTTGGAAGTGCTGGGAAAATGTCCGATGAGAAAGTTGGAATGAAGTCTAAAGCACAGACAGTGGACTCTGATATTGTCTCCTCTAACTCCTCAAAAAGAAACTGTTCATGAGCCAGCACCAGCTTTCTAAGGAAGCAGTTTGTGTTTATCACATGGGAATAATCTACGTACAGCATATTGCCCACACACGCTCTAGTGGGCTCTAAATATCTGCTTCCTGCCATTCTACAGTGGTATGTTTATCATGTTCATTAAGCCCCTTTTTAATTCTGAGAACCTTGGAGTGCTATCATAACTCAGTTTCACCAAAGGAGCTTGTCTGCTATAATTGAGGGCTTGCTCAGTGGGACTAGTTTTAAAAGTCTCTCCTGGAAAACAGTCTCTTCCTGTTTTCAGTGAAACTGAAATTTAACATTTGCAAAGCAGTCTGTTTCCCTTGTAGCTATAGCTTAGGATATTCCTGGTTAATCATTTTGTGTCTAAATATTATGTCAGTTACACTTATATATATATATATTTTTTTTTTCTAAAAAGCCTGAATTAGCTCTTGCAAGCCATCAGCCTATGGACTAACTTTCCCCCCAGACCTGTGTCTGGTCCACCCACTGATGACTTGTTTGGTGTTTTAAATTTATGCTGTTAGCTAGCCTTGCCCACGAAATTGAACATTCCAAACTTCTCTTGAAAATTTAAAATTCTGGGAAAAATAAACATTTTAATAATCTGCTTAGCCAACATTTTAATAATCTGCTTAGCCAGTTGATACTTCCTCCCTTAGGTGGGTCACCAAGGCAGCAGCTGCCTGAATTCTCAGCCCTGCCTGTTGCTGAGCCCACATTGAGTCCAGGATCAGTTCCTTTTCTCATCAGACACCTGTATTCTTTCAGCTATTTTGGCTGCTTGAGTATTGGAGGATCTAAATGTCTCTTCATGTCCTAAAATATTCATAGAAGCTAACATATTTTTATATTTTACTTAAGAAGAGGCAACCATAACTCAACACTAAATGTCAATAATATATTCATTGTATTCTTCATGAATAAGCAATATACAAAATATATGTGGGGTAGATTGACCTCTACAGGAGACTACTACCCCTAAGGGGGTAGTCTTCACAGAAGTAAAAATCAGGATTATAATGCATAAAGGCATAGCTTCACTCCTAAGAGTTAAATAAGCAGCATGTTTTTTCTCAATAGATTGAAAGCTTGTTCTGTTGAAGAAGAAAGAAATTGGCTTAAATCTTGACTTTACTCTCTGTGAAACCTTGGCAAGTAACTCAGTCTTTGTGACTATCAGGTCTTTTGCCTTTGGTACAATGAAACTTACATGTACCACCATGAAGGACAATGAGAAATGAATGCTAATACACCTAAAGTGCTTAGTTTTACATCCAAACAAAATAGTCTGCTCCATGCATTTTCATCTTCATCACGTTGTTAGTTCCTAAATGTCATACTCTTAGAAGACATACAAGCTGATGGCAAGACGGAGGGTGAATCTGAGAAAGCCAAGGTTATTCATTTAACCTTTTTCATCTAAAAATAAAAAGTAATATAAATACTAAAATATAAATGCTTATGGGCATTTTTTTACAAAATATATAACAAACACATACCAAGGGGAATAATTCCCTATGGTTCTCAGATTTCTGGATTCCATGAGTTGGAAAACTAAAAATATAAAATAAAAAGATCAAACAGAACTTTTTTCTAAGTAAGAACAATAACACAGCAAAATGAAAAAATTATTTATTATTCTCAACATTTTATATTAAAAGGAATATTTAATACACCCCAAGCAGTAAGGACACAATTTCAGAATGAAAGACAGCTCTTTAAATTACATCAATTTAAACTAATGAAAAACTCACCAGGTTACTCTTTGTTCTTTTTTTTCCATGGACTATACAAGGGTTTCTAAACCTAGGACCAGAGGGTGGGCCAGTGTTTCTGAACCACTTGCGTAAGCTGTACTTACCGTTCAGATACTCTGTCTCTCAAACTATCACGCAATCCGCCACCAATGGAGTTGAGTGGTTGTAAGTTTCTGTGTTTGATGAGTTGAGAGGAGGGGAAGGAAAAAGAAAAGTTGAATGCCTTCCCTTTTGCATCCCTTCTCCACCCATCCTCCATTAACTTTATGGAAGGAGAGAAGGGATTGATGATTGAGACAGCTAGCTGCTTACTAGTCACTTTTACCTTTCTCCCACAGAGTCCTGATTCTGTTGAAGTCCGCAATGTGTGCAGCTAAAATTTCTTCATTTATCAACTTCCCTTGCAGAAAGTGGTGGCCAGATGACACCATTCTGGCCAATGAGCTATTGTAGAAATTGTTGGTGAGATGAGGAAAACATTCTTTAAGAGAGGGGCATATTCAGCTGCCATTTTTTTCCTCCCATGCCTGACTCTTCTTGCCCTGAATAAATTATGGTTCTGATGCATATATTTTAAGATTCTAAGTTAAAGATCCCACAAATCACAAATCCTTGACCCTGACATGCTTGAGATGCTCAGTCACTATGGTACTAGTACCTGCCTATGCCAGGATTTCTCATAATGTGAGGAAAATATATCATTTTATGTTTATGCCATTATAGTTGGATCTCCTACTGGTAACCAAACTCAATCCATACCTCATACAAATATAATAAGTAAAAAGTGAAGAAATATGCTTTCCCCAGTAGCAGAATAGGAAAAAAAAGTGGTAATAGGAAGGACATATTATTTTACACTTTAAAGACTGATGGATAATTACATATATATCATAATATGTTTGTTTTGTTAGGAATTTAAAAGTAAAACATGGATAACCTTATTATTCGTCCTTACATATATAATAGGCAAAAAAGCATGCTTAACATGTATTATGAGTTGAACTGTGCCCCCATCAAAAATATATTGCAGTCTTAACTCCCAGTACCTCAGAATGTGACCTTACTTGAATCACGACCACTGCAGATATAATTAGTGAAAGTAACATGAGGTTGTTCTGGAGTAGGATGGGCCTGTAGGCCAAATGAGTGGTATCCTTAGAAAAAGTGGCAAGAGAGACACACAAGGAGAACACCATATGACAACAGAGGCAGAGACTGGAGAGACTCAAGGATCAATGGCCACCATCAGCAGAAGAGGCAAGGGAGAATTCTAAACGGGTCCACATGGTCCTGCCACCACCTTGACTTTGGAATGTAGAAAAAAAATTCCATTATTTTACATTACCCACTTTGTGGTAAGTTGTTATAGCAACCCTAGGAAATAAATACAGATGGTCCTTAATTGATGATTATTTGACCTAAAAACTTTTTGCCTTTATGATGGTGTAAAAGTGATATTCATTCAGTAGAAACTACTTTGAATGTTCAATTTTGTTCTTTTCCTGGACCAGCGTCATGCCATAGGACACTCTCAGTGGTGCTGAGCGATGGCAGTGAGCCTCAGCTCCCAGTCAGCCTTGCGGTCAGGGGGGTGGACAGCCAGCACTCTGCAGTGTCGGCGTTGCCAGGGGCTTGTGAATATTGCATTCTGAGGATTTGTGGCAGGCTAGACCAAGCTATGATGTTCTGTAGGTTAGCTGTGCTAAATGCATTTTGACTCATGCTGTTTTCAACTTATAATGAGTTTGGGGTGGCATAACCTCAGTATGAGTCAAGGAGCATCTGTATTACACAAACCAAAATATTCTTATTGGAGAATATTAATGAATTTTATGAGTTGTAATCAAGAGAATTACAAATCTAATTTTAATAATTTTCCTAGGTACAGATTTTCTGATTTTTTGTATTAAATTATGTAGAAACTCTTAAAGAATAAAATTAAAAGTGCCTACAATGCCACAAAAAACACTAATATTTTGCAGTACTTGTTTTCAATACTTTGTGTATGGAATTTTTGTATGATATTTGTATGTGTGTGTGTAAGTGTGTCTGTATTTATTATGTGTGCATGAGAGAAAGACTGTGTGAATAATATATCATATCCTTCTCTCCCTTTTTCTTCCATCTCCCTTTCCTCCTCCATCTTGTGTTTCTTATTCCACACAAATCCCAAGAGCACTCAGTGCCCAGGCACTCTCCTGGGTGCTAGGGATGCAGTGGTGAATATATCAGGCAAAATTCCTCCATGTGTATGTTTTATAATTTGGTTCATTTACAAGATACTTAACCTGGTATTTTCAAAACAATGTGCTAAAACGTTGTGGCACAGGTGTCATGGGAGTGTGTCGGCTGGTACCAAAGGCACACTGGAGAGTTTGCGGAAGCCTTCCTGGAGGAGGTCAGGTCTCTGCTGAGGTCAGAAGGATGCAAAGCAGCAGTTAGGCAAGAGAAGAAGAGCAGTGCAGTTCCAGGCAGAAGGAGAAGCTGATGCAAAGACCCGGGCAACAGAGAATGGGATGTATTTGAAGAAGTGAAGAAGTTCAGTATTTCCAGAGTATTGGCAGCACAAGAGCCTTGGCAAGATGTGAAGTCTGCAAGGACCTTCTAAAGGCTATTTCAAAGTTGAACTATCTTCAGAGAAAGACGAATGCCACATGATTTCACTCATATGTAGAAACAAATGAACAAACTGAACTAACACACAAAATAGAGTGGACTCATAGATGGAGAGCAGGATGGCAGCTAGTGGAGGGGCTGGAGGGACTGAACAAAAAGGAAAAGGACTCGTGGACACGGACAACAGTGTGGTGATTGCAGGGCAGGAGGACGAGGTTAAGGAGGATAAATGTTAATGGAAAAATGTACAATAAAAAAAAATACTTCCTTCCCTGGCTGGTATAGCTCAGCAGACTGAGTACTGGCCTGCAAACCAAAGGGTCATGGTTCTATTACCAGTCAGGGCACATGCCTGGGTTGCAGGCCAGGTCCCCAGTAGGGGGTGTGAGAGAGGCAACCACACATTGATGTTTCTCTTCCTCTCTTTCTCTCCACCCTCTCTAAAAATAAATAAATAAAATCTTTTAAAAAAATGCCTCCTCTGCCATTAAAAAAAAAAAGAAAAGGGAACAGCTTATTACAAGGTAAGCCTAGACTGCAGAACGTCAGAAGATAATTCAAAACCAAAAATTCTAATAAAGCAAGAGGCACTGAGTAGAGGATGACATTTAAATATGAAAAAAAAAAAACAAAACAAAGTTGGACTACCTTAATACAGAAATAGTAAGGAGCAGTAAGGAGTTAAGTAGATAAAGTGAAATGGTCCAACTTGCATTGCAGGAAGATCTAACTGGTGACAATGTGGAGGGTTTATTGAAAAGGGTCAGGGCTATGGAAGTGGCTAGTGGAAAAGATGATTGTGACCCCAAACAGGACTCAGTATTAAGGATTGGGACATCATCAAGAGTTAAAAAGAAGTAGCATTATTTGCATAACCAACTTACTAACTAACTAAAAAGCACAGGAGAAAGAGGACATGACTGGGGTTAATCCCAGAGTTCTGTCTTGGCCTTGTGGGTGGGTAGCGGTGCCCTTCATGACATAACATAGGAGATGCACACAAAAGAGAAAGTTTGGGGTGAATTACATAAAGGAGATAGTGAGTATCTGACATTTGGAACTTAAGGTGATTGTGAGACAACCATTCCATGTGGACAGGCACTTAGGGAATATGGCGAAAAAAATTTTGAGCCAGGGAACTGCATTGTGAAGGTGTCAGTGCATTTTTGACAGGGTGAGGGCTTTGGGAATAAACGAGACTTCCCATGGAGAATGTTCAGACTGAAAAGAAAGTGATAGGCTGAATTCTGAGGAAGGTTGGGAGTTAAGGAAAGGGCAGAATCCAAGTAGATTATACCAGGACAGCAAGACAGAAGCCAAAGTGGAGAGGGAGCCAGGAGTGTGCAACGCCTGGAAGCGAGGTGAAGACAGTAACTCAGCTGTGATGGCTAAAATATTTTAGTTCTGGCATAAGAATTGGTAGATCAATGGAGATCACAGTGAGTCTACACAAAAATATCTAAGTATATCTGGGACTGTAATCTGCAATAAAAGCAACATTTTAAATTGGTCGCAGAAAAGATAGGTCATTTCATAGATGGTATTGAATTAAGAACTAGCTATATACATATATATGTATGTATATATATATATATATCTACACACACACATATATACACATATTTATATATATTTTTATAAAATGATTTTTCTTCTTTCTGTACACCAACAAAATTTCCAAGTGCACTAGAAATGTAAATAATTATAAAATAAAGTCTTAAAATCTTTTGAAGTGATAGAGGTGGCAAAGTAATACCGTGTGAGGGTGGGGGAGTCATTCTAAGCATGTCATGAAAGCCAGAAACCATAAAGAAAAGGACTGATACATGCAAGTACATACAAACTTGAAACTTTTTATAGGAAATACATCATAAAATGTAGATAAAATATGGGGAAAACTTGCAATATATATGGAAAATACTATCTCTCTTATGCATAAGACTCTAAAAATAAAAAAGGGAAATAGTCAAATGCCTCAATATAAAAATGCACAGAAATGTTATTATGCTTCACACAAAAGATATAAAAGGATAATGAATATATGAAAAGTATAAGAATCCCTAGTAATAAAGGAAATATAAATAAATGCAAAACAATAAAATAGCATCTATTGCCTATCCACCTGAAAAAGATTAAAGTGGATTGTCAAAACTTGTGCCAGGGGTATCAACGGGTATCAGTGTCCTATCTTTTTATCAAAGGGCAGCACAGCAAACAGGCTTTGAAGCCAGCACCCCGAGTTCGCACGCTAGCTCCATCAGTCTCCACCCGTGTGATGCTGGATGACTGACGCGACCTCGCAGTGCCTCCATTTCTCCATCCATAAAACGAGGTAATAATAGTAAGAGCTACCTCATAGAGTTGTAAAAGGTAAAAAATGCGTGAATATATGTTAAGGACTTAGTGCTTGGCATACAGTAAGAGCTAGTAGCAGTAATGGTTGCCATTATTATTTTCATTTTCTTTCCTTCCCAGCTTAAATTCTTTGCCATCTGTCAAAATGCTTTTGACATTTTAACATGTCTCTTGCATTCAGGAATATCTTCAATGTATCCGCTCCATTGTCCTTTCATCCTTCATTCTTGGATTTTGATAAATTTGATTATTTATTTCGAATGCGCTTTATAAAAAAATATACAAAATTCATAGACAGATTGTTAAAGGATTCAGAAACTAAATTTCAATATTCTGCCTGTATAATTCAAATCATGCCTGAGTTTAAGGATTTTCTTACTCTAAATTCTATAGTAAGGTAAATATAGGGATTTGCTACATTTTATGGACATCAGGTTCTGTTAATTTGAGTTTTTTCTCTATATGAATCATTCCCCAGGGATAACTTAAGTACTCAGAATGCGTATGGCCTGTTTCTGAAAGAGTTTCTAAGACATTCCCACCGTGGTTCTCGTTTATAACAGGAACCTGACATCACTGATGATTATTTATTCATTTTTAAAAGGGTCTTACTAAAGGAACTAATGTATTTCACGAAACCATTTTAAAACAATATTTATTTACTGATTGAGTTTGCTGAGTCCTTAAAAATATCCCCTTGTTTGCTCTGGCTGGTGTAGCTCAGTGGATTGAGCGCGGGCTGCGAACCAAAGGGTCGCCAGTTCAATTCCCAGTCAGGGAACATGCCTGGGTTGCAGGCCAGGTCCCCTGTGAAGGCCATGTGAGAGGCAACCATACGTTGCTGTTTCTCTCCCTCTCTTTCTCCCTCCCTTCCCCTATCTCTAAAAATAAATAAATAAAATCTAAAAAAAAAAAATCCCCTATCCCCTTGTTTGAATCTTACAAGGACCTCTGGAATAATCAGAACAGAATTGCTGAGTATCTCCACTTTACAATGAAGATGATAAGATTAAGGGAGGTGACACAAATCGCTCAAAGTCATTCAGTAGGAACAGTGTAGGCTGGCACTGGAGTCTAAACTCCATTACTTTTGTTCTATCTCTGTCTAATCATGGTTGATGTATTTTTGTTTGTGTGTCTGTTGCCATGGTTGTGATTACCTTTGTCCTTAGAAGAGAACAAGAAAGGAGAGAAAGAGAAGACAGAGCAAGACAAAGAGTAGTATATTATTTCTTTCCTCCATTATTCCACTATTGATCACAAGCTCATATCGTATATCCTAGGCAGGAACTAACACCACGGGAGCGTCATTGCTTTCTGGTCATAAAATGAAAATAACATAGAATCTCTGATTTTAAGATATATTTATCATATTTATTGAGATCATGTTTGTTTTTTAGCAAATATTACTAATCCAACAGTCAGGGCATTTGAAGGAATACCACACATTGCCGAGAGGTAAATGTGCAGGATCTAGTCCCTACTGCTAAGAAAATAACACACTCATCTTCCTCAGGATCCCATAATTCATAACGCATATTAAAAATTGTTAACAATTCTTTCTCAGACATAATCATTTTGGCCTGTTTAAGAAAAACCATTGCACTTTAGAAACTTGTTTTATCTTCACAATTCTTTAAAAAAAGAAGTGGCAGGCATGGTGCACGCAGGATTGACAGAAAGGCAAAGGGACACCTTCACTCCATATTTTAAAGTTCATCTTTTTTCTTGCACCATACATTTTCATATTAAATTCTTGCACCATACATTTGCATATTAAACTGCTAAGTAGATGATTGTTTATTTTGAAATGTAGCTTTTTTTCAATATAGTTAATTTGAGGACAAATCCAAGCCAATGCAGCAGCAGGTTAATAAAAGCCTCAACAGACAACTATCCATACCCACAATAAATGGTCATTTATTCTCTACTTTCCTAAGAAGGTACGTTGAAATTTTTTAGTGGTAAGAAAGACAAGTAAGCTTCTTGTGGCTGCCAAGCCTAGCACTACCAGTGGAATCAAGAAAAACTCAGCCGTGTTTGTGGCTTTCTGACTGACAGCAATGTTTTCAACACTTCTGATGATCAGTGGGGCTAAATGCCACCTTCTAATTGATTTGTGGTTTATGTTCCCAAATCGTGAAAGCATGTATTACCCCTTAAACATCTCTTACACTCTTTTTTATCTTTCTATCGTCACTTCACTATCCATTCTTGCAAATATCCTTTCTTGCTTCCTAAAATAACTTTTTTGCTTCACTTGAAATAGAAGTTGAGTGGTAATGAATTAGTCAGGGCTGTTCACTAACCTTCACAGCTCGCTGAAGGACTTGGTAACAGAGATATTGCTAAATGTAAGTAGGAGAAAGGTGAGTGTGTGTGTGTATGTGTGTGTGTATCTTTATTTGTTTTCTAGCTGCTTTCTTACTGGTGCAGAACAACTGCAACATGTGAGTATCAGAAAGAAAAAAAAAAAAAGGCAAAAAAGAAGGAAAATCAGGAAGACATCCAGGAGACATACTGTGGCTGATGAGGCATACAAATCTGACCTGCCCAGCCACTGACAACCTATTCTCCTTTTCCCTCCGCCCTTGCTGTGCAAAATTTCAGGACAGTGACTTGAGCAGCCTCATACCTCCCCTTCCCCTCCCCTTCTTTAATCTTCCTGAAATTTAACCACTTGTCTTCCAAACTATTTTACCACCCCTCCCCCTCCACTGAATGCTCTGCATTCACATAATCCTCCAAAGTCCTTTTCCTTGCCTCAGGCCCAGTTTTTTCTTGATGAAAATGTTCAAGTATGACAACCAATGACTATATCAGAATCATTCCAATTCAAAAATCAACCAAAAATTTCGGAGAGCTTTACTCTGAAAAATAACATCTAATGTAGGATAAAATGAACGACCAATGCAGTTAGCTCATTATATTGTCAAGCTATTTACATATATTATGATTCTGTACTTTATATAAACCAAACTATATATCTATTCTGAAAGAATATACACACAAAAAACTAACAAATATTAGCTTTTTAGTGGAGTAGGGACATAGTGAAAAAGAATTTCCCTTTTGGTAGTATAATTAATTTTATACTGCACTTTATTTTTCATGTGATGCATGAATAATTTTTTAAAGCATGGGTTATTTACATATTTTTAAAAGAAAAATAATACAGGGATTCAAAAATATAGAGTTAATAGCCAAAGAAAATTTATTAATCACCACAGAGAAAGCTACACAAAATTTTTCCTAGTTCATCTGATGAGAATTCCTTACCCTCAGGCTTCCTACAGGCAAAACTTCAAACAAGGATTACTACTTCTAGTTTAACACTGAACAAACCTCTATGTAAACAGAAACAACACTGCCCGGCTGGTGTAGCTCAGTGGATTGAGCACGGGCTGGGAACCAGAGGGTCCCGGTTCGATTCCCAGTCGGGGCACATGCCTGGGTTGCGGGCCAGGTCCCCAGTGAGGGCCATATGAGAGGCAACCATACATTGCTCTTTTTCCCTCCCTTCTCCTCTCTCTGAAAATAAATAAATAAAATCTTTAAAAAAAAGTTATTAAAAAAAAAAGAAACAACACTGTCAAACATAAAGAGTAAGAAGTAAGGGGAGAGGCTGCAAATAACTGTAATTAAACAAAAAAATTAATTAAAAAAAAAAAAAGAAGTAAAAGTCCTTCAGCATGCTGGAGTCGCTGTTAGAGATCCAGTCTCCATGCACGTTTCACGTTTCCTCTGTTCAGTCTTAGCCCGGGTCTCATGATCCCCAAAGCATTGCCATAGACAGAATTTCGGCACCATGTGAACTTAGATGAACAAAAAGCTACTTCTCTATTTTCATCAAAATCTGATTGAAATTTTCTATTTCTTCAGTTACACATGTTAGCAACAACCACTGTCACACCAGAAGTAACTATAACTTTTTCATCAAAGAGATCACAGATATTTTATGCAATATTACAGTTGCCACACATATTCAAAATATTATTGATGTACATAAGCACTTCAAAAGTATAGTCATTATGTCTGCTGCTGAATCTTTTCTTTTAATGTTTTAATAAACAGATCCAATGTGTTTTATAATCTGTTGACAACTGTATTTTACTATTCTTGGTTCTCTTGAATTCCCATATAGAGTGGTCCTCTTTATCTGAGGGGGATACATTCCCACACCACCAGTAGATGCCTAGAGCCATGGATGGTACTGAATCCTGTGTGTACTTATACACAGGATTTTCCTGTGTATAAAGATATACCTATGATAAAGCTTAATTTATAAATTACTCACAGTAAAAGATTAACACCAATAACTAGTAATGGAACAATGATAACAATTTACCATTGAACATTGTAGGGGTTATGCTTTTTTTCCAGGGTTGTTATGATTTTGAGACCAACATTTAAGTATTTAATCCATTTTAAGTTTATTCTTGTGTAGGATGTAAGAGGATGGTCTAGTTTCACTTTTTTGCATGTGTATATCCAATTTTCCCAACAACATTATTGAATAAACTATCTTTAGCCCATTGTATGTTCTTGCCTCCTTTTTCAAATATCAATTGATTATAAAGATGTGGGTTTATTTCTGGGCTCTCTATTCTGTTTCATTGATTAATATGTCAGTTTTTATGCCAATTCCATGCTGTTTTGATTACATATAGTTTGATACCAGGTTGCATGATTCCTCTAACTTTGTTCTTCTTTCTCAAGATTATTGTGGCTATTTGGGGTCTTTAGTGTTTCCACGTAAGTTATTGGAATATTTTTTCTAGTTCCGTGGAATATGCCATTGGTATCTTGATAGTATTTGCATTGAATCTATTGATTTCTTTGGGTAGTATGGACATTTCAATGATGAAAATTCTTCCTGTCCATGAACATAGTATGTTTCCATTTGTTTGCATCTTCTTCAATTTCTTTCTTCAGTGTCTTATAATTTTCCAAGTACAAGTCTTTTAGATCCTTGGTTAAATTTATTCCTAGGTACTTTATTTCTTTTGATGCAGTTGTAAATGGGATTGTTTTCTTAATTTCACTTTCTGATAGTTCATCATTGATAATTGGTGTGTAAAAATGCAACTGAATTCCAAATCTTTATTTGTATCCTGCTACTTTATTGAGTTTATTATCAATTCTAGTAGGGTTTTTTTTTTTTTTTTGTGGAATCTTTATGGTTCTCTGTATACAGTATCATGTTATTTGCGAATAATGATGTTTTACTTCTTCCTTCCCAATTTGAATGCTTTTATTTCTTTTTTCTTGCTTGCTGTAACTGGGACTTCCAGTACTACCTTGAAAGAACCAGTGAAAGCAAATGCCCTTATCTTGTTGCCAATCTTAAGGGAATCACTTATAGTTTTCATGTGGAGTTTTGTTTCTGAAGAAAGATTATTGCATAAGTGATGAGCTGTAGAAAATTCGTGAGACAGAGTTTTGGGCATTCCATTAAAGTTTCTTCAACAGAACAGATAATGATCCAAAACTAGTTTATGTAAACTGACAAAAATTTTGTAAGATTTTGGCTAACTAGCAGGAATAATTTAGTGGGTTAAATGTTACTTCTGGCTGTCTAATATTCACTTGGAATTTCCAGGGTATCTTAGATACATAAAAGCACAGGAAGAAAGAATATACCTTTTAGAGAACCTTGAATCCTGTTGAAAATGGTCTCAGCCCATTTTAATTCAGACGGGCAGTGTTTCTAGGTCTTGTCACACTAATGCTGAAGAACTGTTATGCAGATGTTTTACTTTGACTTCAACATATAGTCATTGTGAGTCGTCTTGGTGAGTAGAATGACAGAAAGAGAATGATTGCTGATGAGGTTCACATTAGAGAAAACAATTGCATCATGAAATGTAGGAATCAAAACCAGTCAGTCATCTAAGAGCCCTCATCTCACACTGCTACTGTGATTCTGGGAAAATATATGTTAGCTATAATCAAATTTATTATGCATTTTTAGATAAATCTTATGCTAATTGCTTTATACATCTTACTTGAAAGATTTGACTTTCTAAACTCAGCTTCCTTATTGGCTAGAGAATTTATGTAAGGATTTAAAGACGACTGTAATTTAGAAAGTGCTAAGTAGAGACCCTGAAATGTAGCAGGTGCTCAGTGAATTTTAGGTCCTCTTCCTCATTACATAACTGCTTTCTTACCTGTTTCAGTTGTTTTGTATTGTTAAGCCATGTAGACTGCTGGAATTTATTTGTAAAATCATTTTGTTACAAGAAAAATCAAATTCTCTGCTTTATTAAAATTCATGAGGGCATATGCCTTAATGAGTCTTAGAAGACAAAACTATTTCACCTGGAAGTTTCATAGATGCCCCATGCCAATATTATATTAAATAGACAGAAACTTGCATGATTGAAAAGAAATACTTTATTCCTTCTTCCACTTTATCTAAGCAATCGAAATCATAATAAAACAAACTACTATTACAGAACCTGGCATTTGTTGGGAGCCAAATAGTCCTTTTTCCACCAAAATGTCCTTCCTGTTTCCCCTCTCTTTTTTCCTTCTTTGTTCCTTCCTTGGAGTATTGGTTTCAAATACTCCATTGTTAAAAGGTAAATATATTTAGAAGGCCTCATCCTTAGCCCTGTAAGTTTAGTGGAATTATCTGAGGTAATTTCTGAAAGCATAGAAAAATCAAAAATAATTTCTTACTAGGGTTTTTGTTCCAAGATGAGGATAGAATAGATAAGTAGGTAAAAGCAAATGTATAAGCTTAAAAAATGCATATTTCTATTTTATTTTATAGCTAATCATCTGTAGCCCTCATCATTACTAGTCTCATTCACATGTGATTTTCCTCTTAAGAAATTCATGTGTTTTCAGTCCTCAATAATAGAATCGGTAATAGTTCTATCTAGCCTTTCCACTTCTGAGAGATTAAAGCACATAGCCGTTAAGAAAAAGTTGATTAAATGCCACTCAAAGATTGAGAAAATATTAAAAACTCCTGTCAGTATGAATAATAAGATGAAGAAAAGAGATAAAAATGTAGTTTAGGTGACAAATCTAACATATGTTTTTGTTTGTTTTTGCTGTTTTTCATTTTTTGATTTAATCTTTATTGTATTTTTTCCATTACCATTTAGTTCCCTTACAACTCCCCTCCAGCAATCCCCACACTGTTATCCATGTCCATGAGTCCTTTTTCCTCTTTGCTCAGTCCCTTGACCCCCTAACCACCCACCGATGAACTAGCTGTCCTCCTGCTCTCTATGAGTCTGTCTCCAGGTCCATCCATACTGTTGCAAAGGGTAAAATTTTCTTCTTTTTTTTTTTACAGCCAAATAGTGTTCCATTGTGTAAATGTCCCCTAGTTGTTTTACTCACTCATCTGTGATGGACACTTGGCCTGCTAGCATACTTTTTTGGATTTAAAAAATGGCTCAGTACTGATCCAAGGTTGGTATATTATTCATAGACAATAAAATAAAATTTTACAAATCAACTGAAAGCTATCATTATGTGATTTACTCCACCAATGGAATAAAATATAGAAAGGAGTAATTCACCTTAGCAATTGATGTTGTCTCCATGCTGATGCAATGCTGGTTAGCTCCTGAGTAGCCTACGTGAGCAGAATAAGTTCTATTGATTTTGTTCAGAAATCTACCTACTCCAGGTGACTCAGGAAAGTCAGCCAGACATGATATTTCCATCTGTTTCCAAAAATCCCTTTAGAAGGGCACATGATACAGGTATGTCCAATAAGAAATGAGGAATGATGTATTGGGAGACTTTAAAAAGTCATAAAGGGGCCCTGGCTGGGTGGCTCAGTTGTTTGGAACATCCTCCTGTACACCAAAAGGTTGCAGGTTGCAGGTTCAATTCCCAGTCAGGGCACATGCCTAGGATCTCGGTCTGGTTCCAGTCAGGGAGCTTACAGGAGGCAACGAATCGATTGCTTCCCCTCTCTTTCTCTCTCATGTCCCTCTAGCCCTTCTCTCTCTAAAGTCAATAAACATATCCTCAGGTGAGGATTTAAAAAAAAGACACACAGGAAGGAAAGACCCTCTTCTATTTTCATGTTTTATGATGCTGGAATTGTGGCATCCTTTTGCAAACACTGGAAGAGCCAAGGTGACATGCACAAGATGGCAAAATAGAACTGAGTTCTTATTGCGTCACTGAGCTGCTGAATTAGGCAATCCTTGAACCGCTCTATCTCAAGACTGTTTGTTATATGTGAACTTTCATATTCCTTAATAAACCAATTGACTGACTTATTGTTCAAAACATCCTAAAACACAAGCTCCATACAGAAACGAGCACACACAGAGAAATCTGAAAAAGAAAACATTTTTCACAAGAACTATTAATATGTTCTCTATTTATAAATTATACATTTTTATTAAATGTATATTATTTAGTATACTAATTTTCATTTACTTATTTTTAACTATTTTTATTGATTATGCTATTACAGTTTTCCAAATTTTTCTCCCTTTACCCCCCCTCCACCCTGCACCCTCCAACCGTCCAGCATCCCCTGCTTAGTTCATGTCCATGGGTTGTACACATAAGGTCTTTGAGTTCTCTGTTTCCTATACCATTTTTTATCTCTCCTCATCTATTTTATGCCTTCTAATTATGCTTCTTCTTCCCTGTACTTTCCCCCCTTATTCCTCCCTTCCCCCTCCCCACTGAAATCCCTCCGTGTGATGTCTATTTCTATGATTCTGTTCCTGTTCTAATTGTTTGCTTAGTTTTTGTTTTCATTGTTTTTTTTTCTTTTAGGTTTATTTGTTGATAGTTGTGAATCTGTTGTCATTTTACTGTTTATATTTTTTATACTACTTTTCTTAGATAAGTCCCTTTAACATTTCATATAAGGGCTTGGTGATGATGAACTCCTTTAACTCGACCTTATCTGGGAAGCACTTTATCTGCCTTTCCATTCTAAATGAAAACTTTGCTGGATAGAGTATTCTTGGGTGTAGGTCTTTGCCTTTCATGACTTTGAATACTTCTTTCCAGCCCCTTCTTGCCTGCAAGGTTTGTTTTGAGAAATCAGCTGATAGTCTAATGGGAACTCATTTGTAGGTAACTGTGTCCTTTTCTCTTGCTGCTTTTAGGATTTTCTCTTTATCTTTAATCTTGGGTAACTTAATGATGATGTGCCTTGGTGTGTTCTTTGGGTCCAACTTTTTTGGGACTCTCTGGGATTCCTGGACTACCTGGAAGTCTATTTCCTTCTTTATTTGTTCAAATTGGGAAGTTTTCCTTCATTATTTGTTCAAATAAATTTTGAGTTTCTTGTTGTTGTTCACCTTCTGGCACCCCTATAATTCAGATATTAGAATGTTTCAGGCTGTCCCAGGGGTTCATAAGTCTCTCTTCACTATTTTGAATTCTTGTTTCTTTATCATGTTCCGTTTGGATGTTTATTTTTCCCTTTTGTTCCAAATCATTGCTTTGAGTCCTGGTTCCCTTCCTGTCACTGTTGGTTCCGTGAATATTTTGCTTTATTTCACTTTAAGTATCCTTCATTTGTTTTTTCATTTTTTGACCAAGCTCAATCAGATCTGTGAGCATTTTGATTACCAAGGCTTTAAATTCTCCATCGGATAAGTTTGCGATCTCCTCGCTTAGGTCTCTTTCTGAGGCTTTACTCTGTTTTTTCATTTGGGCCATATTCCTTTGTCTTGGCACAGCTGATAAATTGTAAGGGGGAGGGGCCTTATGTGTTCACCCAGGCAGGGCAACCCTCCTCACTGCCCTTCAGCGATGCCTGTGGAGGAGGGGCCAGAGAGGGAACAATGCAGCTCACCTGCTCCTCTCTAGCACACTTTTCAATGGACTCTAGTGTGAGACTGGGAGTTTCACCTGCCCTGGCAACCTGTAGTCCACAGTCAGCTCTGAGTCTCAGTTTCCTCTTAAGTCAGCCCCTCCTGTGTGGTCTGCCACCTTGCTGCTGGTTCTTACCAGTCTGGTTGTTCTGGTTGATTTTTTCTTTAATTCCATCGTTGTCGGAGTTCCATGCAGTTTGATTTTCTGACACTTCTGGTCGTTTATTGATTTTAAATTGGTTAATATCCTCCTTTTGGTTGTGGAAGGAAGGGAAAGGTTTCTACCTATGCCTTCATGTTGACTAGAACTCTCCTAATTTTCATTTACTGTGTTAAAGTTTTCCTCATGCTATTAAAAACTTATAAATAAAATTTTCAAAGCCGTACTCTACTCGACTATTTTCCCACTGTTAACTATTAAATTCCATTTTTACATTTCCATATACAAATAATTCTATGGTAAAGCTAAACTGTTGTATAGCTGAATTGTTTTTATGGATAGTCTGTTTTACTCATTCATTGATGTAATAAATATTGATTTAGTATCTATTATGTACTAAATACATTGAAATGTAAAATGAGAGAAATGATTCTTGCTTTTGGGTATTTAAATGTAGTGCAGAAGGAAACCATGAAAATAATTGCTAAAGAAATTTTCAGTGTTTTAGTAGACTAAACAAAATAAAATTAAAAAAATGAATAGCAGCTTTATATCATAAAAATTTAATGGAAAAATTTGTTAGAAAGAAAATCTAAATTAAAAATTCAGATGAGGAGAAAAGATACTTTTATTATAATTGTCTACAGTGGACACTATTAATTGCCCATATTATATATAACATATCCTTATGTTATATATTCTTCCCCACATACAATGTCACATTTGTTTTGGTTGGTATCCATGGCCCTTTATTTACCTCAAGTGATTCAAAGTAAGTGAATCAACTTGGGGCTCAAAAGTAGATTATGATCATCTAAACCAATGATTTCCACCCCCTAAGCCAAGCTTAACTCTAATTAGTGCATGGTAACACCATGGAGAGTGCACAGCAGTAGGTATATGACTTCAGCTGACTGAGTTAGAAGAGAGGAGAAAACCTGAATACATCATAATTGGTAGAATTTGGTGGCTCACGAAAGTGGGTGAACAAGGATGCATGCTGTCCCAGTGGCTGCCATTCCGTTGTCATTCATGCCTTAAGGAAAAAGCATCCAGAACACAAAACTAAGACACGAAAGAGGGCAGAGTTGAAGAACTACAGAGAAAAGTAGGATTACAGCACGCCTAGCTGTTTTGTAGGCCCGTAGATTTCATTGTTTTGAAGTTTGTAGCTAAAATCCACCTCATAAATTACCCCAAAATGTTTAGGAAAATTAATTAAAATTTCAATTAAAAATTTCAGTCCCAAAATGTATTGGAAAAACTTTATCTAAGGAAGGAAATATAAAGAGAGCTAAGAATCCTTGATGTTAGTCTCTATCTATGCTGCTTACTAGAAAGTAAAAATAGATTGGCCAATTCATCTAAATTTTATAATCTGTGATTAGAGTGAGTTAAACTACAAAAAGCATTAAAGCCTATTCTATATCTAAGTTTATTGGCTGTTATGACTCAAGGTGTTTTATTAGGTAAAACCAATGAGTCGTTCTGGTATTATAGGAAGAATGCCATTAAAATGAAAATAGATGGATGCACTTCTAGATAAAAACAGAGGAGTATATGGACAGGCGACCGACAGACGAACGAGAAGATGGGGAGACGAGTGAGTCAATGGGCACACTAACAGGTGGTTAGACAGAGAGAAGGGTGGTTTCAAGAACAGGCCGCCAGACAGTAACTCAGATAGGTAAAACCACATCCCGATTGCTGGAGACAAATATACTAAAGATAGAAAAATAATGTATGATGTAGAAGGTAGGCAAAGACAGGTTTGAAAGCAAGGAGAAGGGCTAAATCCGCCAGACAATATGCTAGGCTCTTTTTTTTTTTTTTTTTTTACTTTATTGTTGTTCAATTACAGTTATTTGCATCCTCTCCCCTCCCCTTCCCCCTTAGTTCCTTCCATGTGTCCTCTACAGTGATTCCTGAAAACTCTTCTCCCCATTGTCCCCTCCCCACTCCCCATTGCCTATTGATAGACTGTTCTTAATTTCAATGTCTCTGTTTATGCTTTGCTTGCTTTCTAGGCTCTTTAACAATGTACATATCCCGTATGTACACGTGTATGTATTATGTGTGTATGTATAACAGTGAAAACGACATCATGATATATATTTTCACTTCCCTTATACATATGAGACTATGTCAAAATAGTTTGTGTGATTTTAAACCATCAAAAGGGGCAGATCTGGAGGCTAACCACCTCCAGAGCCACGTGGTTCTGCATTCCATCCGAATAACACCAGCACAGGGCAACCCAATGCAGCTATCACAGCAGAGAGCAAAACCCAAACAACAGCAAGTATTGTTAAAGCATATAAACTAGCTTTGGAAAACTGTATTTAAATAATAAAATAAATAATCATGTATATCGCTCTGATAAAGATATAAGTTGTGAGAAAAGCGACATCCAATAAAATTATTTTGCCTTTTGAAATGAGATCATTTCATTAGCACATTATACATTTTTTAAATTAATATCTCATCATGTTTTAGAACAATGAAATAAATAAAAATCTTTAGATATATACCATATCATAAGAATGTCTATCTTAATATAGTAAACTACTCTTAGCTAATATGGTCCATAAGGTTATAGTAAATATATATTAGATTAATCTATGCTTTGATAAGCATGAGCTAATTATAGTAAGTAACATGTTCAGTAATATATTGTGAAAAAATGCACAATAGGTAAGCTAAAATGTGGTTGGGAGAAATAGTTCCTTTGGCTCCTGTGGTTTATACCTACAAGTCAAATGATACTGCCGAGGTTCATACCCCCGGTTACGCGTCAGCTGTGGATGAATAAATGAAGTAACGGTGGCTTTAGTTATGAGCCAGTCACCATTACAATACACTTGTATGACATGCACAGGGTCAGAGTTTTCATTGCAGAGACATAAAACCTAATCTACAGACCTTTCGCCCTTTGCTGTTGAAAAACTGAATAAAGCACAGAGTTTATTACTGATGTTATTGTTACATTAAGAACTATTCTAAAAACACATGGTGAGAAGTTATGGGAAGTTATACATGTAACTCTGACCAAAACCCTAAAACAGATGTGGAGATAACTCCAATACTTTTTACCTCAGGTTTGCAACATTTTCCCTAATTCAGCATACAGAACAGATTGCTCATAAGTGTGACTTACTGCATGGATATATCCGTATCTTTACATACTCTCCAGTATTGGAAAGGACTCAGGCATAGTGTACAATAAGGGGGAAAGTAACCAGAAACTAACACTGAAGTTCAGTTGTTACTTTCTTTTGTTTTGTTTTAATGGCTATATTAATTAACCATTTCCCCATAATGATCACCTGGTCTAGATGGTGGTGTGGACAATACAGGAGGCTTTTGTACAATTTCTGGACTGCTAGCTGTGGTTCTATCATTTTCTTTCTTACTCAAAATATAATAAAATAGCATATTGGGATGCAAATAGTGGGTGGGAGTGACATCATTACAGGAATAATTTTTGATCCACCTTCATTTATAAAACAGTAGACTTTGCAAATTTAAGTTTTTTAACCAAGATACCATATTCTCTCCGGTTCTCCTGTATCTCTGCATCTGCTCTCTCTCAGTTTCCTGTGTTGATTTTTCTCATCTCTGCCCACTCCTATTATTGGTGTAGTTTCAAAGACACAATCTCTGAATAGCCTTTCTTATCTATCCACACTTAATGTCTCATTCTTACCTTATTCTCATCGACTATCATGGCTCTAAATCAAGTGCCAATAACTGTGAAATACCTCTCTCTAGCACAGATCTCCCACCTGAACTGCAGATTTGAATACACAATATCCCAACCCCCTGCCTCTACCTGGATATCTAATAGCCCCCTCAAGCTTAACATGCCTAAACCGGAGCTAGTGATCTTCCGTATATCACCCTACACATACCACCTGCCAAAAATGCGTTTCTGGTCTCCTCATTGTTCAGATCCACATTGCTGGAATCATTTTATTTCTTTCTCAAATCCCTTTGTTGTTTACATCCTATGTTCAATTGTAAATCCTGTCACCTCTACCATCAAACTACATCCAGAATCTACCCGCTATCCAGTGCTACTACCTTGCCCATCGCCATTTTTTGCAGGTTTATTGCAATTGCCTTTCCCTCTTGCTCCTTTCCCATTCACTGTCAACAAAGCAGGCAGAGGGAGCCCTTTAAAAGGAAAGTCAGATCAGGATACAGTACTCCTTTGTTAAAAAATCTTCAAAGGCTTCCCATAGTGCTCACAGTAAAAAGCAAGGCCTTCCGACGGTTCACCAGGCTCGGTCGACTCTCGTCCTGTCACCCCGGGGACACGTGTGCTGTCAAGGCCAATCACAGCAGTCCTGCTCCTCCTCCTCCGACGCCCGGGTCTCTCCTTCAGAGGTCTGTCACACTCTCTGCGTTTCTTCCAGACATTTACAAGACCAAGTAAGTCCCCATCACTTCGTTCAGCTTTATGCTCTGATGTCACCTTCCAGTTGGAGCCTTCCCTGACACCTTATAAAACAATGCAACACCCCACGCACCTAAGCCCGTTTCTCCCCGTGTTTTCTCTTTAATACTTACTACTATCTAGTGTATTGTACATCTTGTCTATGCTGTCTGTTTCTTCACAGAAATCACGTTGGGGTTGGAGGAGAAGCCATAGCTTTCTGTTGTGATCACTGTAATCTCCAGCATCTTAAAAACACATGGCATATGATGAGAGCTCAGGATTTGTCACACACACAAAGTAGTAACTAATGATTTTTGGCCTGTGTCGTAACTGTTGAGAGAAACCATGGTTCTAGAGGGATGGTCTAGACATGAGTAAAGCAGATCAGCACTGTAAGGACTGGACTCCGTTCAACGTGTTATAACTTAGTGTGCTGTGTTCCCCACTGCCAAGACATAACGAGTGGAACAGACAATAATTAAAGGTTGTTGGAGGTTTTTTTTTTTTTTTGTATTCCTCTCTCCAGTCAGAGCAAAATATAGTTGTATAGCAAAAATTTCCCTTAAGACTCTTTGTAGAAAATTCTCTGCCCTCCTGCCTGGCTCCTGGAAAGCGCTAATCTGATTTCCATTCCTGTAGGTTTGGCTTTTCTGGAATATTGTATAAATGGAATTGTGCAGTGGGTCCCTTTTCTGTGTGTGGCCTCTTTCACTAAGCATGATTTTTTGGGGGGGGTTATACCATTGCATGGAAGTTCTACAGTTGCTTGTTTTCTGTTTTTGTTCATCATTTCCCACATCATTTATTAAAAGGGTCTTTATCTTCACTTAATTACCTTGGCACTCTTGTAAAACATCAATTGACCACATATGTGTGTTAATTTATTATCTGTCTCTCCTTATGCCATTAACATAGTTTCTTGACTGTTATCACTTTGTATTAAGTCATACAATCAAGTAGTTTGAGGAGGCCAACTGTATTTTACTTTGTATTGTTTTGGCTGTTCTAAGTGTTTTGCAATTCCATATAAATTTTAGGCTCAGCATATAAATTTCTACAGCACGCACACATGTACACACACATTCACACACCCTGAGAATTTGATCTGGACTGTGTTAAATCTACCAGTGAATTTGGGGGAATTTACCATCTTAATAGTATAGAGTCTTCCAAACAATAATAATGGTATGACTGTTTATTTAGCTCTTGCATATTTTCTATCAGCAATATTTTGTAGTTTTTTATTTTGTACATATTTTGTGAGATCAATTTTCAAGTACTGTGTGTTTACTGATAATATTATAATTGGTATTTTAAAAGTTCTTTCCCAATTGTTTATTGCCAGAATACAGCAATAAAATTGATTTTTCTATATTTACTTTGTGTCTTGCAGTCTTGTTAAACTAGTAGCTATTTGAAAATTACATCATCTGTTTTCTTTTTCTTTTTTAAGAATTTTTATTTATTTTAGACAGAGGGGAAGGGAGGGAGAAAGAAGAGAAATATCAACGTGTGGTTGCCTATCCTGCACCCCCTAATGGGGACCTGGCCTGCAACCCGGGCATGTGCCCTGACTGGGAACATGTGCCCTGAACCCTTTGGTTCACAGGCCAGTGCTCAATCCACTGAGCCACAGCAGCCAGGGGGTGAAAAAGCCAGCTTTTTCCTTCAAATCTGTATACTTTTTAATAAAAACCAGCTTTGTTAATAAAACCAGCTTTTTCCTTCAAATCTGTATACTTTTTAAAATTTTAATTTTTTAAAGAGACATGGTGAAAAGGACTTACATCCTCTTCTAATCTTGGGGAAGGGAAGGGAAGGGAAGGGACAGTTTAGTCCACTGTTACGAAAGTCTGTTAGCTACAGACTTTTCATAACTGGTGTTTATCATGTTGAAGAAAGTTCAAACCTGTTCTTAATTTCCTGAGAGTGTTTATCATGTATGGATGGTGAAATTTTTAAATGCTATTTTGGCCTCTATTGATTTAGTCTGTTAATAGAAATTCATTTGATCGATTTCTCAAATGTTGATCCAGTCCTGAAATGAATTTCACTTGGTTGTGATTTGTTACCTTTTTTATACATTGCTGGATTTGATTTGCTACTATTTTGTTAATGATTTTTTCATCAATGTTAATGAAAGGTATTGGTCTGCAGTTTTCTTTCCTTGTAAAGCTTGTCTGATTTTGGTGTTAAGGTAATGCTGACCTCACACAATTTGTTGGGAGGTATTCCCTTCTTTTCCATTCTCTGGGAGAGTTTGTACAGAACTGTATTATCTCGTGTTTAAACATTTAGTAGTGTTCATTTCTGAAGCCACCTAGGCATGAGTTTGGGTATAGGAATGTGGATGGGCGGATGGAAGAAGACAAGGCCTTTTTACTAAACCCTCAATATCTTTAACATCGATAGCTTTACTGACGTTATTTCTTCTTAGGTAAACTTTGATAATTCTCATCACTCAAGGAATTATCCCAATTTAACTAAGGTAGTGAATTTTTTTGTTATAAAATTTGTTCAGAATTGGTCTTTATAATGTTGAGGCAATTTCAAGCCCTTTCTTAATTTTTCTGGGAGTGTTATCATGAGTGGATGTTGAAATTTTTCAAATGCTTTTTTGGCCTCTATTGATTTAGTCTGTTAATAGAAATTATTATTATTTTAACATCTGTGGAATTTATTGTGATATACCCTTTTTATTACTAATATTGGTAACTTTTTGTTCTCTGTTTTTTTCCCTAGTCTTTCTGGCTATTGATCTCTCCAAAGAACCATATTTTAGTTGCATTGATTTTTTTTCTGTTGTGTTTTTGATTGCTATTTTATTGATTTCTGCTCTTATCTTTGTCATTTCTTTCCTTCTGCTTCACAGCATTTAATTTACTTCTCTTGTTCTGCTTCCTCAGGTAGAAACTTAGATCATTGATTTGGCACGTCCTTTTCTAACCTCAGAGTTCAATTCTATACTACTTAATATTCTAAAATTTTTTTGAAGTTGTGTTTTAATTTTTTTCCAATTTAAAATTTCCATTGTGATTCCTTCTTTGACTCATGTATTATTTTATGTTGTGTCATTTAAATGAAAAATATTTTAGGATTTTCCAGTAAACATATTTTGCTTTATGTGGGATTAAGCTCTGCTATTAAGTGCATACTCATTTAGGATTACTTTGTGTTCCAGATGAAGTGACTCACTATTAAATGTGTAATATCCCTTTTTATCCCTAGTAAATTCCTATTCTTTAGTCTAATTTGCCTGATGTTAAAGTGTACACTCACTCTTATGCTCTCTCATTTTCTCTCCTCTCACACCTTTATTTTTTTTTAAGAATTTATTTATTTATTTATAGAGAGAAAGGAAAGGAGGGAGGAAGGGAGAGAGAGTAACATCGACGTGTGAGAGATAGATACGTCAATCAGCCCACAACCCAGGCATGTGCCCTGACCAGGAATCGAACCAGTGACCTTGAGGTTCACAGGCTGGCACTCAATCCACTGAGCCATACCAGCCAGGGGACACCTTTATTATTTATTTTTTAAAATAGTATTGTGTAGTACTAGAAAGAAACTACATCTTCTTTAAAACTTGCTTAAGGCTGGGCATTTTAAATTATAGTCACTTTCACTTTAAGCCTTAATAATATATTATTTTAAAAGTTTTATATGATATAATACTTGTTTGAAAATGATGAATTATCCTTTAGATTGAGGTTCAGTTGTACCTTTATATTACTTAGTAATTACAGTGACTATCATATCACAGCAAGTTACAATGTCAATCACATCATGATAAACAAAAATGTGTTCAATTAATAAACACTTTCAAAAGATGTATTTTTGTTAAAGAAAGTATGAAGATAATCAAAACAAAAACACACTGATGTATATAAAATATAATTTACAAGATCCTCTGTTATTCAATTCTTCCTAAGAGAAAAATTGTAGGGGTTAAGACAATGGCTGAATATATAAGACAGAGGAACATATTTTCAGGGGAACTGAGTGGTTCTTTGAAAAGGTGTGTTTGGGCTGCACAGAATCTGTGCCTCGGAGCCCCTGGTAATGCATGTAAATAACCTTGTCAGTAACGCACAAACCAGTTTACCTTCAGAGCATAATCTATGGCTTACATGCTTTATCATTCGTGGTACTACTAAAGTGCTTCTATGTGGCATGTATTCACTGAATCTTGTTAAAGGTGTGAATGCATGGAGTGTGACATAACAGCAGAGTGGGCTTCATACAATTAAAATTATTTTATATCAGTTTGCGTGAATCTTGTGTCATAGGCTGAGTGGTCCTGTACATAATAAAGATTATCTTGCTATAAGACAATTTAAATCAATCTGAATAACAAAAGTCAATAATAGGCTCATTTAACCCAAATTATACATTGATAAGGCAGTAAGTCCAGATATTTTTTGTATCTTCCTTGCAACAGAAATTGATCACAATACTGGTGGTTCTGTGATGAAGTGACATTAAAAATGCTTAACCATGGGTAGGCGACATTTTAGAAGATGCAACTTCCCAAATGTGTCCACATGCAACAAGAGGCCACATGAGGCCATCTCTGGGGAAATAGCGACCCGTAGTGAGGAGCCAAATCTCAGAGGGTCAGAGGACACTGAAAATTTGCTGTTTCCCCTGACAGAGTAGGAGGCTTCTCTAGACGGAGGGTTAATTCTGGTGATTGAACCATCCGCCAGGCATCTTTGGTAGTTCATTGGCTGGTGGGTATCAGAATAGCTCATCAGAAGTATCCCCTTACGTTACCTAAAGGCAGGGTCTGGGATGAGAAGAGAGACATTCCAGGGGCTTGAACAATGGTTATTTACCAACAAAAGTGAAAGTATTTCATTATTTTGAATAACTGGTATAATAGTATCATAATGAATATCTGTCCTGTTTACTTGTTTGTGTAGTCATGTACATTTAGTTAAACAGATTTAGATAGATTTTTTTTACTGTGGGAACTCTCCAAACCTGAATTGGCGGTGCACATTGTGAATCTTTAGGAAAGAGCCGTGGTATCTACTTTTCTTCTAACTTACTTGGACATGGAAACGTTTTTTCTATAAAGTACACCTTGGAATTATTCTTTGAAGATGCATTAGTACGTTCTGAAGTAGACCTATGAATTAGGGTGATTAATATCATAACCACACTAAAATCTCAGTGACTTAACACAAACATTTGTTTCTACCTCAAATCACAGTCCAAGGCGGGACAGGGTTGCTCTGTGGGGTAGATGTCTTTTACAATTAGTAGCTCAGGGACCTAGACTTTCCTGTCCTATGTCCCACCACTCCCTAGGTGCTCTCCTCTGGTTTTTCTTCACTGCCCAGCTGATGAGAAGAAAATGCATGTTGGATTTGCAGAAGATGTAATAATTTCACAATATGTCTACAAATTCTTTCAGAATCTTCCTACAGGCTCATTTTTCTTCCTTTGAGCACAGAGCAGAATTGGCGACTTGCTTTTAACAAATTGAATGGGGCAGAGAAGGTGATAAGTGACTACTAAAACTAAGTCCTAAAAGGCACTCAGCATCCTCCTTGCTTCCTCTCTCTCTCTGGCTTGGTTCCCCTTCTCTGGGAGAATTCAGTTGCCAGGTTGTGAGGACAAGTTTGTCTTCATTAGACCTGTGCACTCTCATAAACCCCACCCTTGAAAGGGCCCTACGTTTGCTTTAATGCTTAGTGGTTTCCACATCAAAATTATTAATACTTTTTAAACAAAAGGCCCCACATTTTTATATTGCACTGAGCCCCACAAATTATGTATGCAATTCTGTGTGAGGACGCTCAAGCAGCTTTACGGATAGGGTCACGTGATAATGAACTAGGCTTCTTACCAATGACCAGTGAGGAAATGAAGATTCTTACCAGCAGCCATGTGAGTGGACTATCAGAATTGAACCCTGAAGCCCTAGTCAAGCCCTCAGATATCTACAGTCCTGCTGGCATCCTGACTGCAATCTCGTGAGAGGCCCTGAGCAAGATCTATCCAACTAAGCCACTTCCAGATTCCTTAACCCACAAAGAATATGAAATAATATATGTTGATTTTTTAAACCACTCAGTTTTGAAGTAAATTTTATGCATCAATAGATGACAATATAGAGAGATTTTAGAGACCAATCATGAAAGCAGCAATCCCTGTAACTCACATTTCATTAACCAAAGTTCAGTCCTGGATTCTACCAACAGCAAAAAAGAAAAAAAAGAAAAAGGCAAAAAATCAGGATTAATTTGTGCCCTGGAACAAGAAGAGATGGACTAGCACAGAGTCGTCTTCAGGAGCAGTCTGCTAACAAATTGTCATTCACATATGGTGGAATCTTATTAGTTGTCACAACTTAAATATAAGGTTGACAGAAGTGTGTGGAATTGGAGAAGAAGCCTGTACAAACATCAGAGTCCAAGATCTTAAAGGTAACCCAGGATTGGAATACAAAAATTATGTTGATTTTTAGCTAATTCACCTTTGCTAGAGATGGAAAGGATCCCATAAAAAAGAATTATTTTCATCAAAGCTTAAACACAGTCTTGCAGGTCCTATTGATACAACTGGGGGCTTGTAGTCAGAACAGCTTGGGTTCCTGTCTTCAGCTTTCCATGTTAGTCCTTGAACTTGGGCAGGTCATTTAATCATCCTGCACCTTCATTTCTTAGATGGGGAAAAGGTTAGGTAGTATAGTATACATAGCACTTGTTACAATGACTAGCACCTATTAAGCACTCAGTAAATATTAATCATGATTTTATTAAACCATAAAGACAATAGCATTGGTGAGGAAAGTAGGTAGTGATAGAGACCTGAATGATAGGGAGTGATAGCGATGTGAGTGAGTCAGAAAATAAAGCTTTATCTGAGAAGCATTAAATAATTTTATTAGATACCTCAAACCATGTTATCATTCATTTAAGAAATAATGTAGTGACTAGGAACAAAATATATACAGGGGCAGGTGCTGGGATTTTTCTGTTCCTTTAGTTGGGGTGCTCAGAGACAGCCCAGGAGAAGGTAAGACAATGACCATGTGGTTTTCAAGGTGAGTAGTGGTCCTGGGGAAATAAAAGCTGTGTGGAGGACTGTTTGGAAGACTTCTATGGTACAGCGTTTTCAGGTAAGACTTCCCTGAAGAAACAATCTGTCAGCCATCAATTGCAGGTGGAATGCATGTTCTCTAGACCATGAATGTGTCAGGGCTAGTGGTAGAGTTGGACGTCTTTCAGGCAAAGGGGACGTCAGAGATAATGGACTAAAGATGAGCTTCCAAGGGCAACATAACAAAGGAATTTTGAATAACAACAAAAAAGGACCTTAAACTGAGAGTTATGGAACCAAAACTGATTTGGATGAAAGTCAAAATGGAAGGGAATGGATGGAGAGAGAAAAAGTTGATGATTTCAGAAGGTGGGGAAAGGAAAGAGGGCATTAGGATACTTGAGTGACTAAAAAGATGGGAAGTCATGCTCAAAAAATATGATGTGTGAGTCAGTTATTTCATGGAGATGACACAGTCCAGGCATCATGGAGAGGAGGGCTGAATCAGTGCAGGGAGAAGGCACTGGACAGAAGGCATTCAAGGGACTTAGGCCAAGTGAACATTTCAGTCACCCAGCCTCACGGCAGGGCTTGAAACAGAAAGATACATCGTAAGACAAAAAGGTAAAGTAGAAAGTGATGGTGCTGGTATTGTGTGTTTGAGAACAGAGTCTGTTTGAGTTTGGTTTGCTTTGTTTCACAAGACAGTGATCATCTTAGAATAACTCTTGGGGACAGTGAGAATGAACCACCTTCTGCCCATGAGGAACGTAAGAAATGGAAGTCTGAGCAGCCATCACAAAAGTTCTAAACGTGTCTTATGAGACTTTGAGAGTAAACAGAGAATAACTGAAAGTCAAAATGTCCTCAATTCCTAAACTAGTTACCACCAGAAAAAAAAATCGTCTCAATAAAGAATTTTACATTTAAATAATATAGTGAAGAAATCTTTAAAGATGGGGTAAATACCTTAAACTATAAATTGTAAAGTTTAAAATTATGTGTATGCATATTATACCATATAAAAGCTAAAATAGTTATACGCACACATGGAGGTCTGTCCAGCAAGTATCCAGCCATGTACTAAGAATAGGGACACCTCGGGACCTCACACAGCTCTCCCAGTTGCCATCCGCTGCCCTGTCATATTTTCCTGAATCTCATCGAAGGTCTGGAACCGCTGCCCTTTGAAAGGTGATTTTAATTTTGGGAAAAGCCAGAAGTCACAGGGCACCAAATCTGAGCTGTAGAGGGGCTGAGTCACCTGGTGATTTGCTGTTGCACCAAAAACTCTGCAGGTGTGGTACATAAGTGGGCAGGTTGTCCTGATGAAGCTGCTGATCACCAGTGGCCCATGGTTGCAGCCGTTTTAGTCCTATTGAATCTCTCAACTGCTGAAGAACATTGAGGTAGTTCTCTTTACTAAGTGTTTGGCCTGGAGGGGCAAACTCGTGATAGACAACATCTTCCCAATCAAAAAACACAGTTACCATGGTCTTGATTTTGCTGCAACTTTGCTGTGCCTTCTGAATCATCTGCATAGTTTCTGCAGAGGAATGTTCAAGCTTAATGCAAAATTTGATGTAGAATCACTGCTCTACTTGCTCAGTCATTTTGAATGCAACTGCCACACAGTACACCTGCTCCCTCAAGGGCACCTACCACCCCCACTGACTAGTACAGAGTAGTGTCATTATTCACACATGTTCGTTCCAGTCACTCTCCTTGGCTGCCAGGTTACATTGATATCACGCAAACATTCTCATTATATTAATGATGGTTGGACTTTTTCAGGACAGACTTCATATGTAATTCAAATAGAGTTAATGTTATTTAAAGAAGCAATAATTTACTGAAAGAAGTCTGCTGTTTATGTGTCCCATTTCACTTTTAAAATTGGTCATTTTAACAAAAAAAATGGCCCAAAATAAATTGAAAATCAGGTCTGGCAATAAACATTTGTGTGTGTATGTGTGTGTTTGTGCATAATAAGGATATGCAGACTGATAAAACAGCTATGAAGATTTTCATTTTATAAAAGCAATGTAAAACATTGTAAGTCAAAACACATTTCTACCTCACTACCTCGGTCCCTGCACTGATCTTCGCATCCTCGGTAAATTCTCTCGGAGGTTTTAATGAGATGTATGTGCCTGCACATTTCAAAACCTAAACCTACCAAAAGAAAAGTGTT
Source organism: Micronycteris hirsuta (assembly GCA_004026765.1). Lineage (NCBI taxonomy): Eukaryota > Metazoa > Chordata > Mammalia > Chiroptera > Phyllostomidae > Micronycteris > Micronycteris hirsuta. Next base: position 51,585 of record PVJI01004893.1, read on the forward strand.
CTGTAAACAAAGCAATTATATATTTCAGATTTAATTCTCTGTGCATTTTATTACTATTGAATTCTCTATGAAGTTACTCTGGAGAGGATAAGCTGTTTGCAATAAGAAGAAAGGTAAATTCTCCTGCTAATAATATCATGTAAAAGTAAGTTGCTGCATCCTTCTCTGCAAATTAGGAGTGCTGCTGAGTGGTTAAACAATTGTAAAGGTCACTGTCAACAAACAACCATTATATCTTCAAGCTCATACCAAAGAACTCCTGATGTCAGCAAACATGTAGTCATCTGGATGGGGAGTAGAAACCAGTTAGCAAAATAAATAAATCAGTAGGTCAAAGGAAGCTTATTAGGATTAGGAGAAGCTAATTTATGACAGAGTAAGAAGGTGACAACTGAGCTGGGAGGAGACAAACTGAGATGTGGAGCTGAATTGGTCACTATCCTGGACAGACATAATGTGGCTCTAAGGGACTTGACCACTAGATACACTTCACCATTATCCACTGCCACAGCACAGCGTGTTGTACCCAAGACCATCATGTTGCTGAAGACTCACTTTCAGCAGTGATACAGGAGAGAACAGAGCAGGGATCAGGCAGCCCTCCAGGGCTGCAGTGAGTCCAGTTCTTCAGGGGTCACACTGAAGGAGAAAGACGGCTGAGCCTGGCCTCTGTGCAGCTGAGCTTCCAAAGTTCATTAGAGACTATGCAGTGTCTGCCCCTCACTCTTTCCTCCACGAGAATGGTAAGATTTGACAGATTTGGGCAAGAGGAGATTCTCAAAGGAAAATGGGCTTCCCTCCCTAAATTCTCTGACTATATATAAGCTTCAGGGAAACAGGAAAGGGAGTTTAAAAATCCTGTGATGGAAAAATAATCATGAAGCAAGCAGATTGTACAGTGGCCCCTGCTTGCTATTGCTTTGATTATCCTGGTCACACTTAACTCATTCATCGTCTATGCTTTTAATTGGTAGCTTCCTTGACTTCAACACTTCACGTGAAATATTGGTGTGTCTTTAATTTTTTTCCTGATGTTTTTACCTCCGTTGTTTATTTTTCCCTGTGCCTAAGAGCATCTGCAGCAGGATCGTACAGATAACGATTGTTTCTGCTGTTTTATTGTAAACTCATTTTGTGAAGGTGTCCTAGACTCTTACTGTTTTTTTCTTTCAGTCCTTTTGGTCTTGCTTCATTATGTCCATATTCTGTTTAAAAGGGCTTTCGCACCAGAATATCTTTCTGGTAGTTACAAACTTGTTTCGTCATGTAACAGCAAAACAGGGTGTTCCAACACATAGGATCTAAACCAGCCATTTTCCTATTTTACAAACTTTATTTCTGTCATTTATGATGAAGTTTAAACCCAGGACAACTTCTGGACAAGGACCTTTAGCTGGCATGGGACAAAGATTAGTCACTTTTCTTCTCTCTTTTGGTAGGCTCTGCAGAGAATATTTTTAACCTTTTTCTCTCAAAACACAGACTTTTGAGCAGTTATTTTCCACGCCATTCCTGCCTAAGGAAAGTTGAAAAGCTGCTGGCAACACACTGAATTTTTAAAAGCCCTGTGACTGGGTTGAGTAAATCACCAGTGCCCTCTAGTGTTCGAAATAGGCAACACCTTGGAAACAAGAATCAGCTTCAGCGGCTTTGCTAATGCCACTGCTGGAGTCTTTTTTGTCAGGAAGAGATGCAGTTTGTTTCCATTATGTTTGGTAACCAGAGAGTTTTAGCTTTTCCCATAAATTATCTGGAAACAAAAATGCTGAATTTTTCAGGTCAGGCAATATTTATTTCATAGTTATCTCTAAAAGCACAATGAAATGCAATTACATCATTCTCATAGGGACTAAGAATAGAAATATTTTAAAAAAATAAAAGAAGCAATTTCAACAAGTTTCTTTTTATACTTAAGGAAGGACAATACCAAGAAATTAACACAGACCGGCGATCTGTTTGAAATATAGTGTGTGTGCGTGTGTGTGTTTTAAATTTGTCTCTAAGTAAATGTGAATGTGACCTGTTTTTACTAATAGGATAATTAATTCAATCTCTAAAAATCTACAGAAGAAAAGACTAGTTATTCTTCTTGTCCTGGAGGGCAAATAAATAAGACATTTTCAAGAAATTCCACAGGCAAAACCATCTGTTTGAAATCGTTCTAATTATACAAGCTGGTAATTCTGGGTCTCAAGAGAGACAGATAAAAGGTTGGAATCTTTTTAGAGGTGATACATCTTCCCCGAGGTCCCTAGACAAGACCAGGGAGGCACGGAGCGTCCCTCCTCACTACCAAGCAGCCACAGGCCCCGCCCTCCTGCACGGCCCCAGCTCCAGCCCCAGCCCTCAGCCCCAGCCCCAGCCCCGCCCCGGAGGGGCTGTGTAGTGTGTGAAAGCCCACACCACACCTGGACCACCGAGGTGAGGGCAGTGGTCCTTGGCATGCTGTGCACCACAGACAGCAAAAAGAATGGTTAAATGTCAGCAGAAGCATGACTCATAAACTCATAGGAAAACACTGAAATTTGTTTAGTTTGGCCAGAGAGAGATGATAATGGTCAGCAAATATGTAATTTCCAAAGAAGTTGCTTTAAATGGTAGAAATAAAGGGAGAAGAGAAAATTGAACTGTTAAGGGCAGAGTAACATTGAAAATATGCCCCAACCTCAAAATGTAGGCAATTGTGAAAGCATTTGCAAGGAAAAAGGGAAGTCGAAATTCCAGGATCTAAAGTCCAAGTAAAAAACAAGAATAATCATATTCAAACCCGATTTGGGAAAGCTAGAGTTTGAAACATGAATGTCTACAATGGACTGACCTCTCCTAACAACTAAATTAAGCAAGAGAATGCCATTTACATTTTTCTACATAGGTCTTCCCCTCTGCACTGAAATTTCTCCTTAATTTTTCCTTTTCCAACGCCTTTTTCTCCATGCATGTTTTACCTATGGAAAACTGTCTCCTTGTCCATACAATTCATTCTCTATACACATTTTTTCCCCACAGAAATTGTCCTTCCTACCCTGCGCCAGTGGTCACCTAGGACAATATTTGAATGTCCTCAGGGGACAGTACAGGAGCTTACAGGTTGTGACAGCAGCCTGCTGCAATGAACTGAATGTTAGTGTCTGCCCTCTCCCCGCTTCATGTCAAAACTGTCATCCCCACCTGACGGTGTTTGATGGGGCCTTGGGGAGGGAATTAGGTCATGAGGGGGAGACTTGCATATGGGTTAGAGACAACTGTATTCGAACATCAATAAAAAAGGAAAAGAAAAAAAAAAAAGAAAAACCAGAGAGCAAGCTAGCGCTCTTTCTGCTGGATGAGGACGCAGCCGTCTTAACCCGAAACACTTAACTTGGGCACTTACCAAGACTCCCATCACCCCGGCAATCTGGTGTCAGACTGCAGCCTCTGGAACTCCACATGAGAACTAGAAGTCTGTTGTTGGAGCCGCCCAGTCTGTGGTTATTCGTTACGGCCTGAGCTAAGATGCCTGTGGAGCAAAACTGCTTAGGTTTGAATAGTTCCATAAAGCCAGGTAAATTACTCAATCTCCCTGTGCTTACGGGTAAAAATGGGGAAAATGATAAGACCAGGTATAAGGATCAAACGAGTAAACATATAGCTACTTAGAATAAAGTCTGGCAGAAAAAGAACCACTGTTTAAGTGTAAATGATTTTTAAAACTGCTTTTCCTACAGTCATGAGAACATGTTCTGTATTGTGACCAGGTGTGTGCTCGTGTGTAGCTACACATACATGCATATCGTCATATTATCATTAAACAAACATTTCTATAATGATTACTTGTGATGGGCAATGTGTTCTATTTCATTCTTCTATATATACTTGAAAACATTTTGATCCTGACCCACAAAATAATTTTTGTCTCCTTATCATATTTCTTGATCCGCCGTTTGAAAACCAGGTCTCTGGGCATGTCTTCGGCTAGAGAGCTTCCTGGGCTGTGAGAGGGAAATAGGCTACGCAGATGTCACACTTGGAACTTCTGACAAGCCTCACGGCTCTGGGTTTCTTTCAATGTTGCTTGCCCACTACCCCGCACTGCCTGTACTTGTGAGTGCAGATTTTATAAAGCTGAAGATGGTAACAACTACTGCAATAACAGCGACAATGAAACTGTTACCTTGCCAGAGTTTTATGTCCTAAATAATCAAAATGACAAAAGTTTCTAGCATCCTGTAAAGCATGTTAGAAGAAGGAAGCATGTGTCCTGGCTGTTGCAGCTCAGTGGATTGAGCGCAGGCTGTGAACCGAAAGGTCGCTGGTTCGATTCCCAGTCAGGGCACATGCCTGGGTTGTAGGCCAGGTTCCCAGTGCCCAGTGGGGGCCACACGAGAGGCAACCACACATTGATATTTCTCTCCCTCTCTTTCTTCCTCTCTTCCCTTCTGTCTAAAAATAAATAAATAAAATCTTTAAAAAAAAAAAAAAAAAAGAAGAAGAAGGGCCCGGCTGGTGTAGCTCAGTGTATTGAGTGCGGACTGGGAACCAGAGGGTCCCGGTTCGATTCCCAGTCGGGGCACATGCCTGGGTTGCGGGCCAGTTCCCCAGTGAGGGCCATGTGAGAGGCAACCATACATTGCTCTTTCTCCC